>OMKZ01027203.1:0-18291 GCA_900302535.1 Neoniphon sammara
AATTTTCCCTCACCTTGTGTTTCTAAGAGTGAGTGGTGAAGAAAAGAAAGATGAATGGAGAGAAATGTTTTTGTTAACTTTTTTTAATATTGAGAAATGTGTTTAGTTCATTTAATGGACAGTAAAAGCAGTTAAAATGATTATTAATAAGCAGTGTTGAGATGCACATGTATAAAAAATGAGTGTTTACATACATTTATTTATTTTTGTAGATAAAATGGTAACTTGTTTTTATTTTGGCCTTTATAGGCCGGGTCTTTTTCTTCCTTGTATGATTCCTGAGTTGAGATCTGCGTGAAGACGACGACTTCTTCTTCCGCTGGGATTTCCTCTGTTTATGTAAAGGTAGAAGGGGAGACTCAGTGGTCGTGGCGAGCCACCCAAATACAGAGACTGTGATTTTGCCAGTGACTGAAATTGATGTGAACTTTTGTTGGTCCCCCAAGTGTTTGCTGACAATCTAAATGTAATTGCTTTATTTTTTTTTTTGTTTTTTTTTCTTTAAGTACCACAATACAAACACACGTAAACACTTACCTGTTCGTTGTGTCAATTCTCTACTCTGTCACTCAATGCATATTGCAAATATCCCCTTTTCTCCAGTAGCGATCTAGACTTCTGATTTTCTGGTCCACAAGGTAATTATTGCATTGAAAATACATCTGTATCTCCCAGTATTTATCATTTACAGTTAGAGCTGAGGACGGTTACACAAGCCTTTAAATTCTAGGCCATTGTTTACACAACCATGACTGCAAATAACTAAAATTCAAGTAAAATATTTATAATAATTACTTAGAGTGTAAGAGAGACTGGTAATTAGTGAGTAAAATACAATGTACGTAATATACCTGTAATAATAAACTAGATTGTATTAAATAAGTAGACATACCACACACTTTTGTAAACTTAGAGAGGTGCTGGACATGAAGGCTAAACTAGTTAAAAGAAGCCTGACACTACCTAGCAAGCTCCTGCTTTGCAACTATATACTGTACATTATATATGCTGTGTCTTCTGTGTGGTCCTGCTATTTATGATGGATTCTGTCTGATGTCCTTTTCAGGCCGCTCAGGCTTGGCCTGTTCTGTTGTTTTCTGTTATTATTTGTGTAGAGAAGGTGTAGAGTATGTCTGTACGTCTCATTCAAATGAAAACTGAATGAAAAAAACATGCGTCTGCACTGGTGTACTCAATTTTTGTTATCAATGTCCCTCTGCTCTGTCTAAGATCAATCAATACTGATAGTGCATGCAAACTTTTTTGAGCTAGTTCACCTTCACCTCCAGCACCTTTTTAAGTTTTCAAAAACATGCAGCAGTTCTTCTTATCTCATACAATTACTGGTCAAAGTACTTTTTTATGTGTTTATTGCTCAGTCATTTTAATGTTATAGGTGGTCATTTTCACAGTTATTTATATAGTTACATATAGTTATTACATATATTTTACTTGGTTATTACTTAATGATTACTGCCTATAATTTAAAGAGTTGCCAAATATTATATTAAAACCATATATCTTGGAATAAAATCTGACTATCCCATAGCAGTTTATATCATTTGAGTGGACTAAAATCCTCTATGGACTGATAAAACCAACAGAAACATATCAATAACATTATCAATAGATAGCACCCTACAGTATATTCATGAATAGTTATACCTCTGTTTTTAGGCAGAATACAGCAATGACCATAAGCGAATGATTGCTCATGAGGTGAGCAACTGAACAACAATCAAAATTTAGCATTTAGGGGAAAGTTAAACTCACCTTTGCGACCCTGTTGGCGACCTCCCGACCCACCATTAGACCTTGGACAAATGTTCGTGCAGCAATAAAGGCCCTGGTGACCTGGGCTTTCAGCTTCCTGGGCACATCTCCGAAGGGCTTTAGCTGATCTGTGTATTTACTGACGCACTCTAGGTAGTCATCTGTGAAGTGGTACTGGGAGTTGAGTAACTGGAACATGCGCTCCAGCAGCCTGGACCAGAAATCGTTCAGCATCTCCTCCAGGTTGACATTGCCCCCCGTGTAGTAGCGCTTAAGCTCAGTGAACAAGTCCTGGAACACCTCTGAGTTCTGCATGTACAGCTTCCCATACGTCCGTGTGAACATGTTGTTGAGAGACTTCTCGGAATTGTCCAGCAGCTCCAAGAAAAACTCTAGTTGGGTGGTTTGGGGTGGGGATAGGGGGTAAGAAGGATAAATAGTTTGGTCATTATGCAGAATTTGACAGTACCTGAGGTAGTTCATCCTTCCTGCTGTTTTAGCCAAGAAGAGTGAATTTTAGAGCATCTAAAAGCAAGGTGGTACAATCTAGTGTCGATATAATCTTGAGTGTCATGGCTATATATAATAATGTAATTTAATGTTTCCTCTTATGGCTCCGTCTACATATACAGGAGCAAAGTATACCAGCCAATAATAGGTACTTGATTATGTGAAGAAAGTCAGTCCAGAGCTTTAATAATTTAATAGCAGAAATAATGGGCCACAAGGACTATGAATGATTAATGTAAAGGTTCTGATTGCATACTGTAACAAAATATTCATAAGTTTTAGACACAGACACTAGTATACATTATCATCCTGAGTACCCATTATTATTCCCAGATGCATTTGTTTCTCACTGAGACAATTTATTTGTCCGTTGAGGCAGCTGGCCTATACGCCTGTAATTGAATATTGTGTTACAGTATATTGAAAGAAACTTCATTCACTTTATTTTAAAAATTTCTAATATCTGCCAACTGAATTATGAGAAGGCTATGTTGAAATTATAGAAACAATGTCATGGTGAGACAAGAAAATCTGTTTTACTCTCTATAATTATATTCACCATTGATTTAACCACCCACCACCCCCACATACACACTTATACTGTGTAACATTATGTCATAACATATTACAAATATGTCTTACAACATAAACTCTTATGACATGTCTCTTTGCATTGTTATATAGCACAAATTATTGCAAACAAAGCTGTCAAAACACACAAGTGCAACTGAATTTTCAATCATAGCATTTACAGCAATTAAATAATTGCTTCTTCGTTATCTGCCCAAGTGGCTTTCTTCCATGAGCCACTGATCTCCTGAGAATTAACACAGACAATCAAGAGAGAAAGACAGAAAAAGAAAGCAGCATTAGCTGAGGGATCTCACTGATGCCTACACTGTGCCTAATAGGATCGCATGTTGCTGAGTGCACAGGCATAAACCGTGGAGGATCATAAAACATCTCTCCATGCACAAATGTCAAATATGCCTCCTGCCTTCGCTGTAAACAAACACCGCAGACATTTCATGCGTCATGCTTGCTAATAAACCATTCAGGGCTCTTCTCCTGGCCCAGTATTCTAGCTGGGTGACATTTCCTTGCTCTGTTACTGATAACAGTGACACTCCTATAGGGTGGTCAAAACTAGCCATAATAGTGGATTTTGCTTCCTGTGATAATGTGAGAAACCCTAAAGGCAGGATGAATCAGTGCCAGCTATGCAGCCTGTACTCTTTAGCACAGCGCAGCAATGCTGTGATGAACAACGCAGTCCAGCAAACAAAAATCAAAGAAAGGCTGACAATGAAAAACAAAACCTTCAGTCATATAAATGCTATGTACATGTTTTACAACTTTATTGATTATACCTTTTTGCTTAAGTAACTTGTTAGGAAAAATTGGTATACAAATAGACAAAATTGTAGATTAATTAAAAAAAACAGTCACAACTACTGTACATCATGCCTGTACACTTTAAAATAGGTATTTTACTCTAATGCACCAAGCAAACAGAAATTTTAATAAATCAGACACGTGGCAGACACTGTCAGTCCAAAGGCTGTGCAATATGTGAAAAGAAATTTGAATGGAAAAAAAAAACATTAAATAATAAACAAATCAATAAAACATCAACAGTTTCCATGGTGGGGCTACTTCTTGGCCCATAATTGGTCCTTTATCCAACTGCTTATCATTTGGCTCAGGACAAATATGGATCCAAATCTGTGTATAGATATAGGCTGTGTTTACTATAGATACAGTCAACAGAGTGGCGATAGTTACAATTATTGCCTATGATTAAGCTGTTTACATGCATCATGGTAAAAATGAGATTAAGTATGTGCTGCTGCCATGACAACCAAATTAACAGAATATCTCTCTGAGATGAAACTACCCACCATCATGTCTTTAGTTGACATCAAAATAAATCTGTCTGAGCTTGAGTTTGCACATGAGTACAATGTTTACATGCAGTGTATCTTAATGCGATCTCTCATAATCAGAGTAGGAACTTAATTTAATGTTTTTTGAGTTGTGATGTGATGTAACCAGGTCACCTGACAAACCGAGTCAAGAGACGAATTTCCTGTGCACATAAATACAGCCAATGTTGTGTAGTTCTAGCTCCACTTTTATTCTTGGCATTTTGAAATGTGCTATGATATACTTAAGGCCAGCTCTACATTTCATGCCTTTTTTGCATCACTTCTTCCTTTCTCTCCTTGAGTGGCTGACTCAGTCTACACCTACAACAGGTAGAAGAACAATCCCATGTCACTTCAACCGGATAACCAGCCACTACACCTTTGTTTAAGTAATAACAGCCTGCAGGAATATTTCTGTTTATCCAATCATACCTGAGTCAAGTGGACACATGCGTCTGTGCATATTGTGCATATATTACTGTATCTAACTACCATTTAAATAGCTCTCAAGATGGGTAATGCATATAGTAAGACAATAAAAAGCAAAGCCATTTATCTTTAGATAACTGAGTGCTTTCTGTGTACAATAAACCAATGAGTCACCTGTCTCTATGTTTCAATTTTATGAACAATGAATTTCCCTGAGTATTTATCATCATAGTCTGACCTTAACATGCCATAGAGATAACTTTTAGAGATAGCTTCTTTTTGAAAGCAAAATTTTACCTTCACTTTTTTTTTTGTTTGCCTACTTAATTTTATTTAGACTACCTTGTGTGGCAGTACGCTGGTAAGGCTGTGGCCACACAACAAACAGAAGCAAGTGAAGAAAACCCTTAAGCTGTTAGAGTAAACAGTTTCAGACTACTTTAGCCCATCATTCAGATTTTGAAAAACACTGCTGTTAAAAAAAACAACAAAAAACCTGATTTTAATTCAGATTAGACAGTTAGTCTTTGTCTTGTATGTGAGTTGAGGGAGTTCACTATCTGGTCTGACAAAATTCTTAAGAATGGTGTTCTGTCCAACACAAATAACCCCTGGGATACCCTCCCACCCCTCCGACTCCTATTGACACTGACCACAGAACACCATTCTGGGTCTCTGAGATTGTACTGTATGTGGCTAGCGAAGGAGAGTGCTAGTCATACTGTTGGATTGTGGTTATTGATTTGCTTGTCAAAATGACCATGCTTGTTGACTGATTGACTTCAGAGGCCTTCTGCCATTTAAGTTGTTATGGACTGAAAGCCACAAACATATGGCCTGACAGGATTACAGTTAAAATCCACACAGCAACATGATGGATTCTGCCAATTCTCACAATCACCTAAAGAGTAAGTCTGCACTTTACTTGAAAGAATAGATTTTTTTTTTTTTTTTTGCACTTTTGATCAATATGTCAATTTGCTGCTTTTGGAACAGAGCAGACTCACCTTGTTACATAGGCTGTGTGTGTTTCAAAAACCATCCTGCTTGAATTAACGTTGCACAATGTCAAGAGGGAAATAACTCACCAGGTATTTTTAATACCTTTAAAAGGACACCTTTTGGTTTTACCACACAAAGTTGTACGAGCATTCTTGTAATGACTTATAGGCAGAGATTACTGTAGGTGCAAATCGGGTTAATCAGTTAATCACTTTAATCATGACAGTCTGAACCCCTGATTTTTCTAAACTAACTGAATGCAGTAATACATGTATAATTAAATCAATAATTCATTACAATATTTTGTGCTCTGCTCTTGCATAAAGGTTGGGTCTTTATGTGTTTAAAAGGCCTTTAACCTGAGAAGCAGACTCACTGGGAGGTTCAGATAGCAAATCCAGCCTGCCAACTCATGAGTGAATTGGTCTCTGCGGGCCAAAATACATATTTGCCCAGCTAACTATCCTTAAGACTGAGTGACCTTGGATAATGTTCAGGTATTCATCTACTGAGCCTTTAGGGTCTCCTAGCTTGCAAACATGCTGCTATATCAGTGTATGCACTAATACACAGATAACACTATAATGTGCCGTTAAGGAATAAACTCACTTCCAAACTTTGCTAGCTACAGCCATTCCCAGGAATCACAGTGAACTGCAAATGGACATGATTATGATAAGAAAAATGAAAAATATGAGAAGAAATTGGAGGACTTTTCAGAGCGCAGCTGACTGCTCAATCAAGCAAACAAGCAGATAGTAAGATCAGATTTAGGTAAAAAGGTTTATCTCTTAAAACCCCTAATTAGGGCACTTTATTTCTTGTAACTAATTTTTCTATTCTTATTTTTTAATCAGTTCTCACATTCTTGATTCTTTTTTTTATTATTATTGACTATTTTATTGAGTCATTATTAAATAATCTGTTATTTTTATGAAATGTCTTTATGCTCTGTAAAGCAGAATGAAAACAGAGTAAGCAGAGTGAATACAAAACTGATAAATACATTAACAAACTGAATGCTGAGGGGCAAAGCATGTCTTTTTAAATTAGTGAGTAAATAAACCATTATAGATAATAGGCTACTCCAGCTTTTAGAGCATAATTCTACAATTTCATCCTGCAGTGGGGAGACACTAAATAAAATGCATGTTATTTATTTATTTAGTTATTCTATTTATTTGTTTATTTATTTATTTTTTGCAATGTATAGAATAATGGTAACTGCCATGTTTGATGTGAAAAGGACTGTTTATGCATTGTTTGTCTGCTGTGAACATCCAAGGACCAGTGACAGAACTAAGCCTTGCTACAACCTTCCTTGTAACTGTATTCAGCCAAGTAATATTAGGAGGCTCTAGCTCTATTGAAACAAGTTATACTGCACATTATATTGTGTAAGTATGCTGTTAGAATTTATTATGTTCATACAAAAAAAATCCAAGGATAAAGAGATTGCACTCAGAGCATACTTAAAAAGCCGCTTATATGCTTTGTTCAGTTTATAAATTTAATGTAAATAAACGAAAATCAGAGTCTTATAAATGAAAGCCACAGTTCCAGAAAAATAAAAGACTCCTGTTTTTGGAAAGCTAAGAAATCCTTGTCGTAAATTCATAGTGCTTACACCTACAGAATAAGCATATTCTCTTTTTACAGAATGGACAAAATGTAAAAATTCACAAATAAAATTGACACAGATAGTGAGCTTAAAGCTGAACACCATGTTTGTGTCAGTAATTAGGGAAGTTGGTGTCTATTATGCATTTTCATATTGCATAAGGAGGTATACAAAGTATTAATACCCTTGAAGTAATTTTAAGTATGAAGAATCAATTTTCTCCATTAGTGAAGAGCGGTTAGTGTTCCTTTGCTATCTGGCCTAATTAGAGTAAATAATTACTATGATTAATAAAGGTGACCTTTCTGCTGCTATGATATAACACTATCTCCAGAAAAAAACACGGCATTCACACATTTATTTCACTTCATTACACTACTTTCAAAGTCTGCAGCTCATTTTTCACTGGTTCAAACAATAGAAGCTCTAATTCTTAGTATGCTTAATTAAGTCCAAAGTTCACTTAATGAGCCGATAGCCCTGAATGACCAGAGGAGGAGTTGCTGTACAAAGCATAGCATGGATATTATTACATTTTAGCTGTTAAGGACCAGTGGCATGTTCAGAGCTCCTTGAATTGAGGTCATAAATTCACAACACAGACTAATGTGGCATAACATGTTAGAGGTTTGGCTGTATGATGGTCTGGCCATTTGCCTAGATGGCTTTGATATTGCTGTTGTTAATTAAACAAAAACAAAAGATAACATAATAATGTTTTTAAAGAAAATTTCCAACATAATCTAAAATCTTGTTCAAAAGAAACAATGGCAAATCATCATTCAAACATTATTACTCACACTGAACACTATTAGTCACACTGAAAAATGTCCCTCTCTGACACGGGACAACTGCTATTGCACTGACAATGCCAGTGACACTAATTAGGTCAATTTTAATTTGAAGTCATATATGAGACCAATTTATATCCCACTCAAACTCATCGACCCCCCCCAACCAACCACCACCAAAAAATTGGTCACTGTCAATCAACCCCTATACATACACACTGTTATTTTAGAGCCTTTATTTGACACTGAAGCTGCATGAGGTGGATTTGAATTTGCCAGAAGTCTTTGCTTCCACAAGAAGCAAAGACTTCTGGCCCAGTATCCCTCAGTATTTTCAAGTGTTTGTCTCAAAAGAGGGTATTTCCGAAGTTGAACATTATTTTCCAGCTTGCAATGATACTGCTCTTGGCAATGATGGCTTATGGACTAAATGTCCACTCAGCAGGTAAGAACTATACAATGTAACATTTCCTCTGCTTTCACTAGGGTGCACCCACACAGAGATTTCTAATCAGATATCTGATGATAGACATGAGATCTTGGGCTGCAGTTCAGCAGTGCTGCAGAGTGTAGAGATCATGGTTTCCCAGCAGACAGATTTGGGATCAGTTTGTCTTGTCATCACTGATGACAAGTCCTCGTTGATGACAAAATTGCATATTGACAGCTCCCGAGGGCTGCAAATGAGCAACACAGTCAAGTGACTTTTGTTGTTTTGACTGGTGGCGAAGCTCTTTGAGGTTTGTGATAGACTGTGATAACACCTATGGGATTGGTGTTATGTGTAAACCTCTAGCACAATTTTACCAATTAAATTTGTTTCCTTTGGGTAATACCTTTAATTGACCTTTGAGGTCTTTGCTACTTCTCTACTCTGTCATTTATTTTGTTCCTGCATTGAGCCATGATGTTCTGGTTCTGCTCTCTCTCTCTCTCTCTCTGTATAACACATATGTTATCTGTATAACACAATATTTTTATGTAAAGAACTATAAATAAATCTGACTTGACTATATTTTTGCTGTACTTATTGGATAAGTCAATTCTCTGATATTTGTGCACTGATATATATCTGTGAAGTTTGATGTATTCTTGGAGTTATTTTGTGATAAAGTGTTGTAATTTACTTTTGCCTTGTACACCCTCTTCCTAATCCTTGTCTGTTTCTACTTCAGTCATGGATTTCCTACATTTCTCAAAAGGCTTTTGGAAAACACGTAGAGAATGGCATGAATTTGTTACATTTTGCTGTGGTCAGAGTATGCGTGCATCTGACAAGAGTAAAGTTAGCTTGGTACTAGATATTCAGTCAAAATTAATTTTTCCACCTTCAGCAGCTTGTAAAACAAACAAGTATAACCACATTAATGAATATATTTATGATTACTGGAAGAGGAAGAATAATTTACAACCCCTTTTTCAGTGGAATATATTTTTCAGGCACAATCTCATATGGGAAGCAAGTAATTGAAATTCAAATGTGTGTAGAATTTTTTTTTTTTTCAAATATGAGTTATATTGAGTTGGCATTTGTATTTCAATTTCTCATCTCTGACCCTGTAGTTCACATTTATTCATAGAAGTATTCCATGTGATTATAAAATACCAAGTTCTATAACAGGCACCCAAATAGTTAATGTTTTAAAGACCACTCATTATAGATGCCTTACAAGCCATTCATTTACCATTTATTAATTAATAACTGTTAATTTGTTGGTCACCACCTCGAAATGAAACCTCAACATTTAGCAGTTATCAATACATATTTTGGTTTTTATCAGTTTGTCCATGAATCTACTCACTGTAGCAGCAACATTTTAGATCTTTTCTTAGCTCAAGGTGTGGACATGTCTCATGTAGTGGTTTCTCCCTTCACTGCTGCCCTTTCTGGACACTTTCTTATTAAATTCCAGGTAACTTTGCCACATCCACTGACAACCACTGCTGCTACACACAACTGTTGCAACATCAATGCTTCCAGCATTCCTTGGTGATCTGCTCCCATCTGCTCTTGCCCATTTTACTGATCACCCAAGATCTCTGATGGATCTCACAAATTGTATAAATTCCTCCTGTAAATTCCTCCTGTGTAACGCTTTTGCTACAGTAGCAATTTTAATTTTAAAAAAATAAAAAATAAAAATACCCCCCAAAAAACAAACAAACAGGCATAGACATGATAGTTTAAGGATAAACCCATGCAATAAAGACGTTTGCAGGAAATCTGAGCGAAACTGGCATGTTACAACAGGAAGCTTGGGGTCTTCCGTATTGCATGGCATGACAGCCTATTAGATTATAAACGTGTCTTCAGTTACAGTTTCATATTATTAACCATAACAAAAACAATTCAAGCTTTGTTGTTGACACAGTTTCAAAACTCACCCCAAAACAGTTTCCTCAGACTTGCTATTCCTTTACTGCAAATGATTTTGTGAAAGACTTTACCAGTAAGATTGATTTAACTGGAGGTGAGATTGTTCATCATCATCTCTGTCAAACCAACTTGTCTGCTTCCCCTACTTAGGGCCCATGTACATCCCTCTTGTGATATGCATGGTCTCTTTCAGTATGACAAAGTTTCTTGACACTCTTCCCAAATTGGTTACCTCCTCCAAACCTTACTCCTGCTGACTTTTGCCCCGCAAATATTCACCATGATTTTTTCTCAGTCCTGAGTCCAACCACGCTTAGTCTTCTAAATTCCATGCTTACCTCTGGCATTATTTCCCCAGCATTTTAACAGCTGTGATCAAGCCTCTTCTTAACAAACCTTCTCTTGACTTGGCTCAACTTCTAGACCATAGGTCGAGCAATAATTTTTTTGAAGCACTTTAGCCTGGCTTTAGGAGCTTTCACTTCATTCACTGCTCTCACCAAGGTGGTCAATGATTTTCTACTAGCCATGGATTCTGGCTCTTCTTCACTTTTATTATAATTGGATCTGAGTGCAGCTTTGGACATTGTTGAACATACCATTCTTTTAGAGTGCCTTGATAATTTAATCAGCACTCGTAGTCTTGCGTTGTCATGGCTCACATCCCATCTCTCAGAAAGAAAGCACCGTTTATTACAGTAATTCAACCTCAGACTACCGGAAGGCAAATTTAACATTGTTCCTCAACGGTGTTCCTCAGGGCTCAGTCCTTAGCCCCCTGTTGTTTTCCATCTATATGCTTAACCTTGACGCATATCTTTCTGCTATTAGGCTGGATGTCCTCCAACTTCCTGCTGCTTAATGCAGGCAGGACGGAGATGATAGTTACTGGTCTGGCCAGACACAGACATCTTTTTAGTAATATTATTTTAAACTTTGATAATTACAGCATCTCCCAGAGTTCTTCTGTCCAAAAACATGATTTTCAACCCCAGTCTCTCATTAGATTTAAATATTCATAACAAACAAACAAACAAACAAAAAAACTTTCTTTCACCTCTACAATCTGTCCCATATTATCAATGCCTGATGCAGAAACCCTTGTGTTTGCAATGTAATTAGTGATTATTGCAATGTTCTTTACTGTGGTCTTCCTGCATCAAGTATTAAAAGTCTTCAGCTTGTCCAGAATGCTGCTGCCAGAATTCTGACCAAAACAAGGAAATTTAATGTTATCAGCATGTCGTTATCCTGTCCTTTCATCCCTTCATTCACTCTCTGTCCATGTGGTGGCTGATCTCTTTTCTCTGCTCCTAGAGTCAATAAGAGGTCTGCTGGTCTGCTGTGTGAGTGAGTGGGTCTGAGTGTCCTGTGTGGGTGAGAGTGAGTGATGCCTTCCCAGGTGGGTCCCTCCCCTGGCTGTCACTGCAGCCCAGTGGCTGATAGTCGTCTGAGAGCTGCTGCTATGTCGTCTGCCTGTGCCGAGACCTTCTGCTGCCTGTTCTTGATTCATGCTTTCTCTGATCATGTGTTGGTCATCTTTTTTTTTTTTTGTAATATTCACCTTATTATGCTCTTGATTTGACTTGTTTCGTTTTGTTCTCATTTAACTAATTAACTGTATTTCAGTTGAGCTAATAATTGCCCACTTGGCACCCATCGCACTTCCAGCTGGCATGGAAGGGGAGTGGTTGGTAGACTAGAAAAGCTCTATATAAATGCAGTCCATTTACCATAAATTTGAACTTGAACTTAATTTATTTCACCAAGATATTGACAAACTGTTAATAAATGGTCAACTAATAAAAAGCAGTCAAAGCTATCAGTTCTGATACCATATCAGTTCTGATCTGCAAAATTTTGATCTGCATCTTCTGGTCTGCAAAATTTTGTGACAATAAAACAATACTTAACTAATGACATCAATCATTACCATAGACCAAAATAGCCCAGCCACCAGGTGAAATGACATGATAAAGGAATGACAGGCATGACATGATAAAGACAAAGTGTATGATCAAGTTTTTACTGTCTATTCAGCCATGGTGGCTATCACTGATCATGCTAACCTCAGAGTTATTTGTTTATACCAAACAACCTGCAGTTGTTGCTTCTGGTTATATAAAATGCATAACTATCTGTTTGCCATAGAATTTTTGTCGGGAAAGACCTGCTTGGTAGCATATGATTAGAAGACAAAATGCAGCAAATGTAAAGACTTTCATTAACTGGGTTTCAGCTGAATCACTGTATTTTTAGCTGGTGGCAGAAAGTAGCAAAACAGACATGAAAATGTCACAATTAAAGTCAAAGACAACACAGCATGGTGTACAAAGTAATACAGTGTTTTAATACTTTCAGTTGGGCTGATGAACACATCTTTTACATGTGCGCACGCGCGCGCGCACACACACGCACACAACAAGAAGTATGCAAAATTTTCAGTTTCAATTCTAATTTCCTTCTGCATCAATGTACCACTTTCCCACACAAGCAAGTATATGCCAGCAAATCATCTTAACATTAAACTAGTTCTGCACACAATATCTAAAACTGACCATTTAATTTGGATGGAGGATAACAATGTGCTTTCCAATGTGCTGCTGTAGTATAGCACAAAACATGATCACTGCTGCAGCTTGCACAAGCACAACATTTACCAACAAGATGGTGACATGATGAGAGCTGAAAGACATAACTGTGTTTCCTGGAGGCCAACTAGCAAATGCTGAATTCTGCATTAGTTATTTGAGAGTTGGGTGATGTTATTGAGGGCTGGCTCACACTACACCTTCACTGCTGTACATCATTCACTAAAGCCAGCATTCCAGTCATTCACTAAACCCAGCATAACTGCGGCGGAAAAGTACAGCACCTTCATTCAGCACTTTGGTATATTCAGCCTACATCATTAGGAAAACAAATGCTCTATGCTATTAGCATAACTCAACATTAAAGCAGATGATACAACTGAAACGAACATCCATTCCTTTGGTGAATGTATTACAGGTTTGACTTGCCCTATGCTGCTTTAGAAAAGGGAGATAGATTTGCATACTTTGTTCTTCTTGTCATAGGGTGGTGGGTGGCATAGGAATATATTTACATAGTTGCCAGAGGCTAAGGTGGGTCCTCATCAAAATTTTCTCAGAGGCAGACAGTGCTTTAAATTGTTGCTAGGTGGTGACTGCTGGCATATGAAAACAGCACACATGAGCAGCCTTAGCTAACTGATTATTAGGCGGCTAATACATTTTTGTCACATCTTTTTCGTGAGCACCACACAGTACATTATTTTAGACCAGTCAAAGTTGGCATCTAGTTTTGTTTATTGTTATCATGCTAAAAGAACTGTACAATGAAATTGCAATAAAAAGCATTTTGAGAGCATCTTGCCTTCATAATTTCTCATATTTCTGGTTGAAAACAAGTTGAGCCGCAACAGGGAGGGATTATTCAAATGTGCTGCCAGTATTAACCAACAGAGTGTCACGCACCATATCTCAGATGCTGCTGACTGGATTTTCACAACATGTAGGGAGATGATGTCTTATTGTTCCATTCCAGCGTTTTCAAAATTACACTAGTTGCTCTAAGGAGGCCGCTACAGTGCTTGTTTAAATGGACAGTTCACCTAAAAATGAAATTTTGTAAACATCTGCTGAACCTCATGTCGGTCAAAAAACGACAAAAACAAACAAACAAACAAACAAAAAAAAACAACAACTGTGAAGTTTGTAGGTTCACATAATACACTAAGTTAGTTGAGTTAGCTAGTGGAGCTCCATGTCTCCAAAACCAGTGAAATGGACTGGGACTGACTGCGGTATAATCCAAGGGGTCTGAAAGCAGACAACTGCAATGTGAGTCCATTTGACCTATTACACAGTTCTTAGTGCAAGTCTTTACTGCAGCACAAATATGTGTGTTTATGGGCTACTCTCCCCATCTTCTTGTTTACACTCCTATCTCTGCTCCGAGTGACTTACAACAGGAAAGGCTAGAATATAGTTTTGTGCTGAATTGACACTATAGCTTTGTTTTGTTTTTATTTTCTTTCTCTCTTTCTTTCTTTTTTGTTTTTTAGCATTTCATAGTTGTGCTTGGTCATTCTATTGCAACCTAACAAACACTGAAATGTTAGATGGCATTGTTAAGTTTTAATTACTTTCACAGATAGAGAGCAAAGTGGCAGTCTTATGGTTGAGGAACTCGGACAGATGGATGAACCAGCAGCAACTGCAGCTCAGACTGACCCTCAGCCACAAGTGGGGTACAGAGGGAGAGCATTGGGAATTTGATGATGTAATTCTGGGATATGTTAGGCAATGCAAACAGATGAAGAAAGTCTTTGCAGCACGGAAAGGGACTTACTTATTCCACTGCTTAAAGAGCTGAATAAATAGAATATTTCCATGCTTAAGCGATGCGGGTGAGTCCAGAAAAAGTAGAATACAAGTAGAAAAAGAACGGGCAGAAAGTGGTGTGTGGCTGCTGTTCAGCTCTTCTACACCCTGCAGACATAGCAGCACTGAGTAAAATGGCTCTGTTTTGGCTCCAACACATGCAAACACATGTCTGAAAACTGGATCAAAAACGTGTCTTATAGACCAGTGATTGTAAACTGGTGGCCTGCAGACCAGATCCAGCCCGCAGAACATGAATGAATTCAAAAATGTAAGGAGGAAAAAAAATAAGTTCCAGTAATTAGAATATCTAGCATTTATTTCTTCCTATATTGAGGCAACCCCAAAAACAATTAGGATGGAAGCAATTTTATTAGGAATGATTTTCCAACTCCAAATATCTGCATATGACCAACGGAAAGACGTTATAAATCTGTCAGCTTATTATTACCAAGTAGCCTATACAACCAGGAGTCAGGCTTCCTCACTCACAAAGCTGTGCTTGCTTCGCTGGTTGTGCACTGAAGAGCAGTAGCCTCGGACAGGTGACGCTGAAGTGAATTCCTGCCTTTTATGGAACGCGGCTTGTGCCATATCGTCATGCAAGAATGGGGACAAATTTATAGCCCTGATTTAACATGTTGTTTTATTTTTTTCACATGTATAGTAACCGTGACTCATAGCCTAAAAACCAAAACTTCTCAGTCACTCCTCAGTGAACTGTGGAGGTCTGAGAGCATTTTCTAGTTAAGTATCTAGTTATCTGTAATTATGGATTTCCCATGTTTTTAGGAGTCTGTTCACACTGATATAGGCTAACAAAAATAATATAAATTTTGTTATTTGTTTATTTGTTTATTTGTCAATTGGATCCCCATTAGTTGGTGCCAAGGCAGCAACTACTCTTCCTGGGGTCCAGGAAGAGTAGTTGCATTGTTTAAATATTAAACAATGCTAGGCTAATTAGGCCTAAATATTTTTTTTATTTAAAAGTCTAGCCACCACAGTGTCTGCTTAGAAAAAATCTGGCCCTTGGACAAATGTTGTTAATGACCACTCTTGTAGACACTGGTCCTGGTGAGGGGAGTGATGCTGGTTGACAGAGGGCATTAAGTCTGCAAATGATATTAAACACAGAAATGGGGAAAGTCTGCATGCTCACATTGAGCAGAGCATTATGTGTGAGTGCACATGCATCACTGTTCTCAAAAATAATGGTTTTAGTGAAGGCTTGCACAGCATATTGATATAAATATAGGTCTTTAGAGTCACAATGTAATTGTTTAGTTTCAGAACATTTGGATTGTCCTGCACAAGCTGTTTTGAGTAATTGTAAGATCATTTTTTGCCCTTTTAAGAACTCTAAACACACAGTCTGGACACTTAAGTTGTTTGGGAGAAAGGTGACATGGGGCTACACTAGCTAACTCGCTGTGTGTTGTGTGGACATACAGACTTCAGTGGCGTGTTGGCTGACAGGAGGGCCAATAGGTAATAACACATTTTTCACTTTTGGGTGAACTATTACTTTAATTGTCACATATCTTAGATACACAAAATATCTTGGATGCCACAGAATGCATTTTAATCGAACTTGGTGGAACAATATGTCTCACTGCGTGTTCTGAAATTTTCAAAATTGCACAGATCGCCCTTGCAGGACACCACCACATTTCACTGTTGGTATGTCATTCACAAAATCTTGGATGCTAATATGGCACCTTCTCTTTCCCTTTCCCTGACACATACAATTAGGAAACATGAGTTAACATATTTTCTACTTACTGCCTCACTACAACTCTGCAGCATTCATGGGGGAGAACATGTTTACTGTTCTCTTGTTTTTAATTAAGCTCCCAACACTCTTTATTTCCTGACAGTGATGCAAGAGAATGCACAATGTCTGTCTTTTGCCAGTAATGCAGATTTTGATCATGCAGATTTTGTTTTATATGTTATGGTGCACAGTGAGAAAATGAACAAGCTTCAGGAAACTGAAAACTGTGATTTCTTTAGTGGTGTATAGTCTTATTACCTTTTGTGATTTAAATAAAGATTGCAAAAAAAATGAACAGAGTAGTGAAAACAGAAGCAGTATTTCTACAGTACACAGAGAAAAGCCTATTTCACCTTTGACTTGTACATTTAAAATTTTAGCAGCCGGTGATGTCAGGCTAATTGACTTCCTAGCAAGTGCGCTACCACTCCACAACAGTGGAAATAACTTTTCCACACCACACATGTGGACCACAGACCATACGTCACAGCAGGTGTTTTGTTTACATGACTGCCAGCAGGCTTTGCAGTTAATTTACATATAAGTCACATTTTCATCATCCTTTTGCAAAATCTGTTGGTAAATCCCTCTCATCATGTCCACTCTGCTCCAGTGGTACTGGAACAGAGAGGTCACGTAATGCGCATATCACATACATGCAATCTGTTCCTCCATTTGCCGTTGTTTCATCAACATCAACATCTGATTAAAAGACTTTTGCTGTTGTTGTTCTTGTTGTTGTTTTCCACAAGTAAGAGAATCCGCAAGGGGTTGGTGACTTTCAGCAAAATAAGGGACTTCTGGGTAGAACTGGAAATCCACACCCTTCCAATTCTGATTTCAAACTCAGGACACTTCAGCTTCCTCCACAAAAACAGTGTTTATTTTCAGTCGATTGCTTCTCTATTTTTTTTCAAAGGTGTTTTTTTTTTCCAAAGAGTAAAAAGATTCTTAAACTTGACATCAAATAAAGGCTATCCATATTCACTGTCCCAGGGTTTTAATATTTCTATTTACCTCAGAGTGCACAGTATTGCAAGATTTAACCTCGGTCTTATAATTTGTCCTTTGTTTCTGAATTATTTCTATCCATGAAAAATAGTCATAAAATGGATACTGATTAAATAGCAGCTCATGATGATCACATTCACTTTAAAGTATAGTTAAGATTGAATAGATGAATACCATCGGCTCTGAATCAAGCTAAAGGACCTTGATCCACAGCCAATTCTTCTCTGATGCACCTTCTTCTCTGATGACACTGCAATTTCAACTTATGACATTCTGTGCATGATATCGCTCTGAGTGAGCTACCAGGTGGTAAAAAAAAAAAAAAATCTTCCCACATGCATGATCCATATCACACTGGAGCTGACAGCATCAATACAAGGCTCTCATAATTAAAGACCTCTGTTGTAGCACACAGAGGAACAGGAGGCAAGTTTCTCACAGCCCATCCATCATATACTGGCAGCTCGTTTAAAACATCTTTAAAATTAAAGTTGCACCAGCCACCGCCTTTTACAAAGAGCAATTGTTTTCTGACAGCCCAGTGAATCTTTGCTAAAATCGCTGGGAGAAAGGTTGAGTGCAGAAGACTTTTTATGCAGAGACCTGACAGACTGAATTGAGAGGGAGCTTGCTAGCTGCTCTCACAGAAATAACTTCAGCTATACT
>OMKZ01027204.1:11605-26968 GCA_900302535.1 Neoniphon sammara
TACTAAGAAACCAATGTTGTAAAACAAAGAAACTTCAATTATGGCGTTTGATGGCTTCACAGAAATTTAACGCCGTCGGCTTTGAACCGTGAGCTCCTCGGTCCATCATTATTCCTACAGGACCTGAACGCAGCATGCAGACTCCGTGCGGAGCATTGGCCGACACGTGCAGCGCGGATTACCCAATCTAAACAACAACAGGCTGCCATGTGAGCCGCCCAGCGCTCCGCTGTTTGGCCCATATGCAACCAATCAAAAAAATCTCTGCTGCTGGTCCATATGCAGCCAATCACAAAAATTCTCGAGCTCTCTTCAGATTAGTGGGCGTGGCTACTGAGGTGATGGGAGACCTAATATGGGTATGAATGGGAACTACCCACTCTCTCTCTTTAAATGCCAAACTGAACATGACAGTAATAAGTTAATACTGATAGTGGGTTGATCTACGTCTAAAACTAGAGTATACTGACCAAATAATAATATCTTGTTGTCATTATTCCATTTCATCCACAGAAATTTGGAAGATTAGATCAGGGATTTTTCTACAGCGAGATCTGAAAAAACTCATATCTCACGCGGCATGAGTCATTCTGGTTGTTTATGTTCTATACTGGAGAAAGATTAAGACGTGCAATTGCAAGTAATTTGTCTCTCCTACACGTGTCCCTTAATACAATGTGTACCAAGTGATAAAGTTAAAGGAGAGTGTGCCCTACTTCCCTACATAGAACCACATGCCAAGGTGAGATAGAGAGGAAGTGGGTGATGAAAGATGCTGAATAAACCTATTTCCCATTCCTCATGTTCTGTCTCAAAAACTATGCAGCCAGAACAAGGACACGATACATTCTGTCCCTCTAATCAAAGTTAGAGAAAGAGCAAGAAAATCTACAGAATCACTCTGTCTGGGTCTATGTGTGCATATTATATATTTTGGGCATCACATCTCTCAGAGTCATCCAAATATGGCCGACAGATGCCATGCAGATCCAGTAGATGACCTCTGAAAATTTTGTGGACTTGTCAACAACACGGTAAGTTTAAATGTGGTAAACCTTTCAAAGGTAGCATTTGAAGTATCTCTTTGTGTTTCACATTACTGAGCTGCCAAAGATTGCAGAGATTCCAAGTCATGAGTTTCTCTCATTCTTTCCAAGCGACAGCATAAGTATGTAATCATGACAGCCAGTAGTGGAATGAGTTAGCAAACAGCATTTTTATTATTCCCATATGTGAAATGAACTCTAAAGCCTAAATAAATAGGTTGATGTGGATTTGATATTTTTGTAAATTATATCATTTGTGAGTAGGTTTAACATATTCTGAAATTAAAAATGTAAAGTATATATAATTATTCAGTGCCCATAAAATACCCTACAGAATTCCTTACAATATTTACAGCCCAAATAATTTTTATTCTTTACCTTTTCATTCTCTCGTGCATGGCAAAAACGTGTAGCAAACCTCTGGTACAATCTGACAATTTAATGTGGCCATGCTTTATCGGCGAACACTCATTATTAGTAAAACGGGACTGAAAACATTTATTAAATTCTGGGATGCAAGGGTTAAGTAAATTTCAGCCAGCAGGTCTTATTTCAATAAAATTGTATCCTTAAGAATTTAGGCGTCAGCATTTAAGAAAGGTGGTGGTGAGCAGTAGCACACAGTGTAAACAATTACAAATTTAAGTGTTATTGACATAAGATATATATGATGGATCAAATGTATGCCGTATTTATCATTAGACCCTCAAACGTCGTTCTAAGTTGTGTAGGACTGGGTAAGTACGTTCACCGACAAACAAGAAAACCTTGAAGCTACGTTCCCCTCCCCTCTTTCTCTGATCTGCAGCTAGTTGCTAGGGGAAGTGACGTCACCGGTGTATGACAGCTTTCACAGTGGAGGACAAAATCTCACAGTGTAGTAACCGACGATTTCAGGGAGAAGTCTACCATCAAAATCCGTCTCCATCCGTCTCTTTTTGGGGAATAATGACATCCGAAACTCCGGGAACATAAACTACACTCTCCGGGCTATCGAGTGATATCCATATTGTAGCTCTTTGTACTTCAGAAAGATAAAAAAGGGATGGTGAAAGTTGGATTGTTACAGAAGGAACTGAATCTGTTGGGATTCTGGGGGAAGGGGGAGTGTGAATAAAGGGGGCTGTAAACCAGTTGAGGAAGGTGAAATATTTGCTGAGGTAACATTACCAAAAAGAGTAACGAACATTTAGGTGAAATATTTAGAACAGGGGGACGTTGGTTAATAACGAGTAAGCAGGCGCAACATTATTAAGGGCGAGATGGAACTGAGAGTGGGCAACCGATACAGACTGGGCAGAAAAATCGGAAGTGGATCTTTTGGAGACATTTATTTGGGTGAGTACAAATTGTAACCCCCACTTCCTAGGTAGTAAGTTGTACAACCAAATACATCTGCAGTTGTTAACTGTTCTGGTCAGCCGGCGAAAACAATGCTGAATTCTCAATGGCGTTCACCTAATGCTAATAATCTTTCTAACGTCAATTATCGTTAGCTAACGTTACAGTGCTAATCACTGTCTAACATAGCCAAGTTAGCTACCGTTGTCTGTGTATGAAGATAAAGCTAGTAGAATTCATTGGCTAGCTGTCATGTCAGTACTCTGATAAACCTGTTTGGGAGCGTTAACGTTTTACTAACAATCCAACGTTATATCAGGAGTATCAGGCGGCAGAAACGAAGTTATCGCAAGGTATTTGGTGTCCATGTAAGGAGATAGGGCTTGAAATACATTGACCATTCTGTGGCATTGCAGGCATACATGGAAAATGCAGTAAACTGCCACAGTGTAACCTGAGCTAGCGTTTTGGCTTTTTAAAATATTTTTGCTATAGAATGGAAGACTTATTTCCAGCCTTACGTAGGCTTTTGAATCTTCCAGAACTAGGCTGAGTACAGGCAGACAGTCACCCTAAATTGCAGTTGTTTGCCAGTAGCTAGATAGGTCTCTGCCATCTGTCAGCTAATTCCAGTGCTGAAGGGCAGTAGATAACATTAGCTAGCCGGCCAGGCAATTCTGTCCTGCCCTGCAGGCTATGGCAGCCACCCATATTTTAGGATGAGACACAGTGAACCAGTTTGCCTGCTAGTGCTCACCCCCAGTCTGCCTGAGTTTGCTTCCTTTTGTTTCAGTCACACATTTGTTGTTCTGGGCTTCATGCATTTGTTGGTTCTCTTTTGAGTGGTTGCTTGTATGTGTTTCTGTACAAACAAAGACTAGCCACTGGTTTTTCCAGTCCATGGAGTCATCAAGCAGCTGTCAGGCAAAATTTCCCTTTGATATGTAGTTGCTAATTAAGTCCAGCCCACAGAACTGCCAGAATCAGTCATGTTCTACATCAGGTTTAATCTTGTCAAAGAGAAGTCAGGAGAGGTTTCAGACTCATACAACCTATGATTTGGGCACTGGTTGTTTACATGTGACCTCGCCATCGTTGGTCTCAGACTGTATGGAATTTGTGCCGTTATTGTACTGTAACTGAGCCAGGAGCTCTGGGTCTGCCACACAAGCCTACCAAGTTTGGCACAGCGCATGCAGATGGCAGTTGCTAGTGTATAAAATTTAGAAAGCAAGTATTGTTTTTCTTGGATGACATCAGCTGTGCCACAGACAATCATGTTGTTGTTGCCCTAACGGTTTGTGTGTCACAGGGGATGTGGAAAAGTGTAAATGACTGTTACGGATTTTGTTCACAAGGACAAATTATTCACTCCCTGTTCACAGCCGTCACCTTACTTAACCTGCCACTGTTGTAGTGAAAATTCCATCACCCGAAATAGCTGGTAGTATATAGGAAGGGTGAAAAGGTTGTCAAGTGTTCAGAGGTGTAGGGCTTTTAATCTTTAGCAAAAATCACAAGGTCCTCATGAAGAATGAAGAAGTGCAATGAAGCCAAAAGTTAGGCTATCTTCAGGCACGCTTGCTTCATTTTGTACAGCTTTTGGGTTTGAGGACAGGCTGTGGGTATTTGAATAGGCCAGCTGACAAAACAAATAGGGTAGACCTACATGGTTGAACCCTCAACTGCAAAAGCAGTGTTTGTTGTTCGTAAATTCTACAATCTAACTAATTTGTATAAGTCATTGGATTGGTGTGTTTGAGAAACTTTGGTTTCTTAAACCTGTGGAACTTGTTGAATGTGCAGAAAATCCGTCTTAAGTCTTCAAGGGAGACAAATCTAAAGGGTCTGACCCCCATACAGCGCTGCTTGTGTGGAGCACCAGTGTGGATGTTTCTGAGAACTCCATAGCAGACATGTGGTTTTGATAAGCCAGTTACCCCGCCCCTCTCCCTGGGGTTTCTCTTTAGTGCGGAAACCCTCCTCAAACAGCCTACATATGCTTAGCTTTATGGCAACCCTTCACTGAATTACCGCATGTTGCATAACAGGGCCTGCAACATGTGCAACATGCCCTAAACATTTAGCAGGCCTGTTCCTTAGCTGTAGATGACTGCTTCACTTCTGATTGGCTATGGAATTTAATTAAATAGGCCCACTATGTATTCAGTACGTTAACTTTGAGTGGAAGTGCTCCTTAAACAGTGACAGAACTGCAGGACAGGACGGTCTTCTACAAATGCCCATGCCCTATGAGCCTAGCATATCAGATGGTATCAAAGAAGGCGCGGCTGAGGTTGAGGTGTGTCTGTATGTGTTGGTGTTAGTCATCCCACACGCAAACACACGTGGAGAGAAGGAAGCTCCAGTCAGCCATAATTCCTCTGCTTTGCCATGCCGTGGACTAATGCGGTTAGTTTTATGTAACCACACACACGCACATATGAATCATCCAGCATGTTGAGTGTTTGCGCACGGAGGTGTTAAGTGCCTTTTCAGCAGATAGACCATCAGAAATTGCCTCTGCACGGTGGCTCGTCTGCTGTGCATAACAAGTTGTGACACTATTTTCCTCTCGTCAAGTATCTAGTATGGATCAGGTGTTGAGTAGGCCTCCTTGGCCTCCTGGGCCCTTTGTATTCTGCTTGAACACTTAGACTACATTTTTTTGATCACAACAGAAGATGTGGCCTAGTGTAACTATTTCAGAGCAGCCACTGACAAATACGGATCAAGACTAAGACTACCTAAGCCTAACCTTTGTCTTTGTATCTGCCTTTCCTATCACCCACTGCTTCAGTCTGTCATTTTTAAATTTTGCAGACTGTTTCAGCCCAATCTAGCTCTGAAGTAATGGCATAGAGGTGCCTTTTAACACTGAAGCTTCAAGCTGGGTCTTATGTAATGTCTTGGCCTGTTCCTTGGGTGTGAAACCTGCCTGTATGGTTCTTCTCTTCAAGTTGTTCTTATAGTTGTGTTGGTAGTCAGGAGAGAGTTGGCTCCATACTCTGTTTTCATTGCCGCTGGGCAGGGATAGGCCTGGTCTTGTGCAGGCCTATCACTGTTCCCTGTCGCTCAGTTTCACAAGTTTGTAAGACAATGTTCTCTTTCTCTTTTCCTAAAATGGTATTCCTATTACACCAGTCCCAAAATAAGCTAAATGAAATTCGTCAGAGTAAAATTAAGCAATTTTAGTCAGAAAATGGTTTAACATTAGCAGATGTTAGAGTCAGTAAGTCTCTGAGAGTCTGAATGTTCACATTCTCTGTGGTGGAAAGAACTCCTACAATAACAAACACACTGAGTTTAAAACTTTTTGAGTAGATATGACTGTTGGTGCATTGTAGTTAAATGTGAGCTTATATCCACAGAAAGGGTTATCATACTGACACCAGAAAAATAACCTGACTGCTTCTCTGTTCATTCCTAGGTACGGATATTTCAGTGGGTGAGGAGGTTGCGATCAAGCTGGAATGTGTCAAGACCAAACACCCCCAGCTCCACATTGAGAGCAAGATCTACAAGATGATGCAAGGAGGAGGTGAGGCTAGGGCTGCACAATTAATTGTTTTTTAATCATGATCACGATTTTGGCTGCCATGATTAAATGAACGTGATCGTCAGCGATATTTACATTTAAAATGCGGGCTCGGCTGCATATCTAATCAAAGACTTTCTCAGCCAGTAGTCAGCCAACCACCAGGGGGCAAACGCGTGGTTAAGGCTTCATTAAGCTGCCTAAATAACAAGCGAGCGCACCGTGCAGTGACAGCCTCAAGTCATTCAGTGGACTGATGAGAACGAGTGTATAGAGTGAGTCATGTCGGGAGAAGAAGGTAGAGCACCTAATGGAGATGAGGAGCACCATGATGAGGAGCTAGTGCTTCGAAAGAGATCAGCATCCATTGTCTTTACTTGTTTCGGATTCTGGGCAAGTGACAAGTTATATGTAAAGAGTGCAGCAGAGTTGTTTCTGCCCCGCAGGCTAACGCAACTAATCTGTTCACCTGAAAAAACACCACAAACAGAAGTACGAGGAATGCATGAAGGCCAAAGCTAGCATTGCTTCACAAAATCCCCGTCCGTGTCCAGCGGCAACCAAGACAACCATAACAGCGACCCTGCACCAGGCGACACCATATCCATCTACCTCCCAAAGACACGCCGAGTAGTAGTGCAATAAAAATAGATGTTTTCCCTAACATGATGAGTAATCGTGATTAATAATCGTGATTACAATATTGATCAAAATAATCGTAATTATCATTTTGGCCATAATCGTGCAGCCCTAGGTGAGGCATAAGCTCTCACTTTTTAAACCCCCATCCTTCTGTGGACTTACTGCCTCCTGTCCTCTATCCTGGACCCGAGTAGTGTGACACACTGTCTCACTCTGATGAGCCTTTAACTACCTCGTATTGCTCTTCTCTTTCTATCCTAAGCTCTAGGGCTGAAAGGACATGTCGGCTAAAAGTCGATGATGTTGACTTCAAAATATCATCCACACATTTGTGTTATCGACTTGTCGCAATGAAAAACCCTAGGGCTGAACGATTTTAGGAAAAGATCTAATTGCTATTTTTCTGGCATCTATTGCGATTTCAATTTGATTCACGATTTTCTTCAAATCAGGTTTCAGTGCAATATTCACAATGTACAGTAACATTTACAAACATGACAGAAAATTACATCATACCATCAAAACATTAAAAGCTATTACTCTAATGCAAGGATGAAAACTAAAGGCTTCCAAATGTATTTATTAACAAGAAACATGCATGTACATTCTTTAAAGTCCTTGACCAACAGCAGTTATTACAACTGAAGAACTAAAAGAGCCATCTTTGACTGTCTTAAATTACAAAAAAAAAAGTATGCCTAACTCCCAAATGACCGACGTGCTGTTTTTCTTGGGGATTAAATCCCTTAACTCTGCTTCTGGTTCCGCTGAAGCTATTTCAAAACACGTTATCGTTACAAAACACGAGGAGCAGGTTAATACTGATTGGTTAGTGTGACCTTTCCACGAGTAGCATGCTGCTTCTGATTGGTGAGCTTGGCAGGATGGTAGGGAGATGGCATGTATGTGTAAAATAGTCAACACAGCAGATCCTGGATCAGTCAGGAGCGCTGCAAAAAAAACGCAGCTTTGGCGATCACATGATCGCGTTGTCTGAAAAAGCAATTTCGATCAGAAAATGCTAAATCGTTCAGCCCTAAAAAACACACACACACACACACACTGCCCCACATCATATGGGAACCAAATCATTTCACTCAGATTATGGGATATTTAGCCCATTTGTGCCAAATGTTGCTCTGGAATAAATATTTGAAAATGTCAAGAATTTTATCTAAAAAATAATTCAGATACTTAGTGTTTGGGGAAAAAGAAAAAGTAATAGAACACATATGTAACACAATTAAGGCTGTTTTATGCTTGTAAGATGTGTACAAAATGATGTCAGAGAGACAGAAAAAAGTGTAGTCTGACACTGTCTTGTACCTGTCGAAAATTTGTACGGTCGCAGACACTGTCGTTGGTTGTCTTATATTTTCATTGGCTGGATGGACCGGGAGTTCTGTTGTTGTCATGGAGATGGAAAAAGTGATTCAAGTGATTTTCTGATCGAAGGTGATATTAACAGCTTTGATCCACTGGCTATAAAACAATAAATATGCAATAAATAAATAAATCTAAAATAATGGATGGATTTAAGGAGAGACTGGTGGAACAGGTGAGGAAATATCCTCACCTGTATGTCTCGTCACAGACTTCAAGGGCAACCAAAAAAAACATGTTCCCCTTTGTCTGATTTATCGGGCACACAGACTACAATATGCCGCCTCCTCCTCCGTTGTAAAAGCAAATTTAAGATCTCTTGCTCCTCTGCTAAATCATTCATATCGTAGTAGTCAGCAGCCATCTTTCCTGAACAGAGAAGCGTCCAGTTGGTTACCATGGAGACGAGAGCTTGTGCCACAGACACTTAGTTTAAGCATAAATGTACCTGTGTCGTCTGACACTTTTCTTAAGACGTCTGCTGACACGTCTTACAAGCATAAAACAGCCTTTACATGAGATTAACTCTTAACTTACAGTGAAACAAACTAATATGCGTCTTTTAATAATAAATAATTTTCACTGTATTTGTAGTAATACGCAAAGCTGGTGGCTGAGTTTGAGCTGATGAGAGGCAATCTTCATATTATGAGTAAAAAAAAATGTTACTCGATTAACAGAAAAAACTATTTGACAGATTAGTCTGTTACCAAAACAATTGTAAGGTGCAACCCCACTAAGCTCTTGACTCTTTGCCATCTTCTTTTTATTTCCCCTCCTCCCTGCTCTCTGTCCATCAGAAGGCACTGACTCCCCCCTTCACACAGTCCTCTTCCTCCCTTTCGTTCTCTCCTCTTGCCCCTATTCCCCTCTCCATGTAAATGTGATGCCCACACAGCTTGGGCAGCCAGTGATATATGTGAGTCACCCAGCAGGCTGAGTGAGAGAGGGAGAGACTAACTGCAACATTGAATCAACTTGCAGCCTGAGAATCACTGTGAGCCTGATTCCACACTCACGTGGGAGAACGCTTTCACTCAACTGGAAATGATGTTGTCCTGAAGGGAATGGGTCAGAACTGGCTCTTTTCAGATGATTGGAGTGGAAATAGTGGCTGCATTAGCAGTTGGAGGGAGAGAGGTGCAAATTAATTCAAATGCTTGCTATTAATTTTCACCTTTAGGCATTTGAGTTCAGTTGCACAACCTAATAATGGACTCAGTTGTTTATTTTTTTTTTTCCATCTCCTGTATTACATTTCTCCCCATGTGTTTGCAGTGGGCATACCAACAATAAAGTGGTGTGGAGCGGAGGGCGACTACAACGTAATGGTGATGGAGCTGCTGGGGCCCAGTCTGGAGGATCTGTTCAACTTCTGTTCCCGCAAGTTCAGCCTCAAGACAGTCTTGCTGCTGGCTGACCAGATGGTGAGACTGACTGCCTATCACACACACCCTTTACTCGATGACAGATGCTCATAACCCAACCTGTATCCATTCATCCAGATGACCTGCATTGAAATCACGTGACATTATAGGGATTTATTGAGTTTCTTCACTATTTCATTGAGCTGTCCTGATGCCCCCTAAAATGATTTTTTCTTTATTTTTTTTTATCAAAATACTGTGCAGTTTTCTGCTTCTATGTCAATTACAAGGAGAATTGCGCCTATCTTAATTACTCTCAGATCACTGCACATGAATGAGAGGAGATGAGAAGCATTTTCCATTATTGAGATTTTCCCACAGACAGTGATTTATATAATGGCTTTCATTTGAGCTTAACGGAGTGCAATGACCTACTCTCTCCTCTACTTGCTGCTCCCCTTCACTGCAGATCAGTCGTATTGAGTACATCCACTCCAAGAACTTCATCCACAGAGATGTGAAGCCCGACAACTTCCTGATGGGTCTGGGCAAGAAGGGTAACCTGGTCTACATCATCGATTTTGGTCTGGCCAAGAAGTACCGCGATGCCCGCACACACCAGCACATCCCCTACCGCGAGAACAAGAACCTGACCGGCACTGCTCGCTATGCTTCCATCAACACACATCTGGGCATTGGTACAAACCTGCACACACACCATGCACATCCTTAAATACCTGTATGTACAGGAGCACCTATACATACAGGTATGTACAGGTGCTAGGTAGACCTGTATGCAGCAGCACATTACTGCAACTTGTGACACGAGGCAGAAATCTAAAAAAAAAAAAAAATGTATTTGTATCAGTATTTTAATTTCTTCTGGGTGCAACACTGACATTTTCCTTCCTCTCTTCTTCCTATGCCTCCTTTTTCTCCCATCTCCCTCCACAGAGCAGTCGAGGCGAGATGACCTGGAATCTCTGGGCTACGTCCTCATGTACTTTAACCTGGGCTCCCTGCCCTGGCAGGGCCTCAAGGCCGCTACCAAGAGGCAGAAGTATGAACGCATAAGCGAGAAGAAAATGTCAACCCCCATCGAGGTGCTTTGCAAGGGATACCCCTGTGAGTCCTGCCTCGTTTTAAGCTTTTCTCTTTTCAGATAATTTCATGTTATGGACTGTTACTATTTTGAGAGAGAACAATCACTTCTGTCAGTTGAGAAACATTTTGCGACCCCTTTTCACAGCTGAATTTGCCACCTACCTGAACTTCTGTCGCTCCCTGCGCTTTGATGACAAGCCAGACTACTCCTATCTAAGGCAGCTGTTCAGGAACCTTTTCCACAGACAAGGCTTCTCTTACGACTACGTCTTTGACTGGAACATGCTGAAGTTTGTAAGTACTGAGGACATGTTTTCCCACTGTTCTTGACACATGGTAAGAATTAGGGCTGCCCCTGACCAAAGATTTTCTTAGTTGACTAGTAGCCGTTATTTCAAGCCATTAGTCGTCGCACATTTATAATATTAATTTAATTATTTAAAAACATTTTTTGGAGATGTCAGAAAATGATTTGAGTTCCTGGGCTGAGAAAGAATGTTATCAAGTAGCCTAACACTCTTAACAGTGTGCTACATTACAGAGTATTTAAAACATAATCTTACAAGCACAGACACGATGCGAGTGGTCCGTTAACAACACCTGCAAAAGCGGTAATTATTGTTAAGTGGATGCGCCTATAGAAATGCACATTAAGTTAAACATGCAGTAAGCGAGGTAATTTAGCTTCCCCAGTCCCCGCAGACACTTGGATAAGCCTAATAGCGCATATAACAATATGTTTATTTATCTCAGCTATCTAGAATGGCCATGCTAGGTGGCTAACATTAGGCTACTTACATGTTTCAGATGATAAATCATGTTTGAGGACGATGAATGAATGGCAAATCTTTTCCTTTGGAGTTTACATGTTAGCTTCTTCTTGTCGTCCTTTTACCCTATCAAATGATCCCACACTTTGGATTTCCTGCCTGATAATACATCCATTATGTAAACATGAATGTAAGCTGGCATAAAGCTGCCTCAGTGACTGAGTGTCACCACTTCCTGTGTCTGTGGTTTCAAATTAAAAGCGCTAGGCATAAGACGCAGCTCAATGGGGTTTGATTTTTTTTCCTGCAACTAACTGACCAGTGGAAACTTGGTCAACTAAGACTCTTCTCATTGACTATTGTTTGGTCAGCTATTTGGGGGCAGCCATAATAAGAATCATTCTTACCATGTTTTTAGAATAGAGTTCAGTCAGAATGAAGTTTTGAAAATCAAAACTAATGCTTTTGGATCTAAGCTCCTGATGGCTGGTATTTGTGCTGATGCTCAGCTGTGGAATGAATGAAATAGGATTCATACATATGTCATGAGTTGTCACGATAATTATACCTGAGTTCACTCAATGGTCAGTGTATCAAACCAGACTTGGGGGGGATCTCTGCTGGACAGGTATGTGCCTGTGCCCAGCAAAGATTCATGCATGAGTTGTGTCTCATGTTGATGTTTTTATTATTAATTTCTAAGAACTGAAATTCTTGTCACATCCAGGCAACACAATGTCTGTTGCTTACAGAAACCAGTGGTATGTAGTTAGAACTCTTTTAACATACTTTGAGAATGCGACCTACATGAGACCGTGTCTATGTTACTCCTCCATGATGCATCACTGCAACATGATTGATCTGATCAACTCCCGTGTGTGCCTTTGCTGCAGCCTCCACAACACATGCAACATAGTATTTTTGAATTTGATCATTTTCATGTATAAAGATTCCAAGGATTTGTGCTTACTCTGGAAATTTGCTTGATTGCAGTATAAAAAAATCCCATCTGGGGCTTTTCTATACTGTCGTCCCGGCTTGGAAGAACAGCAGCAACAGCAGAAAACAGGGTCAGCCAACAATAAAAAACATTTAAATAACAACAAACAGGGCAAAGAAATGTTCTCAGTATTCACAGGATGCACTATCTGTTGTGGAGTTTCATTGTTTTGCTGTGCTCTCAGATCACACTTTATGTTAGAACTATTTTGTGTTGAAGAATGCCAGTGTTAGTGCACATTGGAGCCTGTTTGCATGTCACTATTTGGTCAGTAACTCATATAACCTCATGTCTAAAATGCAGAACATTCGCTTTATTGCAGATCTTGAGGATCGCTGAATGAAATCCACTGGAATGATTTCTCTGGTCAGATTACCAGTTAGTGATTTAAACATAAGTCAGAGCCATGTTGTTCTTGTTTCTTCTCACTGAAACGCTTCCCTCTGGCACACAGGGAGCCAATCGTGCAGCAGAGGAGGCGGAGAGGGAGCGCCGCGACAGGGAGGACAGGCTGAGACACGGCAGGAATCCCGGTGCCAGAGGAATACCCGCTGCATCAGGACGACCACGGGGAACCCAGGATGGAGCACCGCCCACTCCGCTAACACCCACCTCACACACGGGTTAGTTCACACTGGCACAACTCCTACATCATACGCTGTAGATGTTTTTCTGCCGTCTTAGAAGGGATGATCTACATCATCTCTGGTATCATCTATTCCCGTACATCTACATAAAACCCAGCTCAGTAACAATGATGAGTCAGCTAAAGCTTCACACAATACTTTAAACAGAGGAGTCACATTCAACCCACAGCCTGGCAACATTGCTAAAATCTCCTGCTGTTCCTAGTGAATCGAGACAGGGGTTTGACAGATATTTGCAGATTGTATTTCACTGTTTTGATACCAAAAAATCTGCAAAATTCCAAGTGTTTAGGGTTTGCTCCAAAATGTATTCTTTCACTGTAAAAAAGCCTGTGAAACAGCATTTAGACAGTGGAACACTAAAAGACTCTGTTTGAAGTAGAGCTGGGCGATACAGACAGAATCAAATATGATATCCAAATAACAATATCATGTGACGTTATTGGAGGGATGACTGTTGGTATTTACAGATGAGATTTTGATAAGTAATCATACATAATGGAAATATGATGGCCCAGCAGGTAAAGGCAACTAATAGAACAGCTAGAACAATGTCATAAGTTCAGAAAACTGCTTCCCTTTAGTGTAATTCAGCCTTTAAAACCAAACAAAGCACACTTTATTCATATCATTCATATTTTGATGTGATATATAGTCTCACTTTGATATTTAGTCTCATGTCGATATAATATTCATATTACCCAGCCCTGACACCTGGGATAATAGAAATGAAAATATTCATGCATACTTTTGTGAAATCAGAACAAAATGTATTATCATTCAGATTAAGAGCTTCTCATAGACAACGGTATAGTATTCATCAGTTCTACCATAAATATGTAATCATGTCATCCTATAATATGCAGTTACATCCATCTTATGTGAGGTGCATGATACTGACCAGCAAATATTGTTTTGTTTTTGGTTGCCAGTATGACCCTATACATTGGTCTTACCCTCTTCTTATCTTGTGTGTCTGTATGCATTAGCAAACACCTCCCCTCGACAAGTGTCCGGCATGGAGCGTGAGCGGAAGGTTAGCATGCGGCTACACCGCGGTGCACCTGTTAATGTGTCATCCTCAGATCTAACGGGACGGCAGGACACCTCCCGTATGTCCACCTCACAGGTACAAGACCTCCCTGAACCATAAAGACACCTCTGCTGACTTCTGATAGTGTCCCAACCCACACGCCTAAAGAAACAAACTTTGGATTTGTCACAGACAACTCTGGCTCAGCTCAGGCACTTTGCATCATATGTAACCCTTGTGATAGTAACCCACTACTGAATAAGTAGGAGGGATTGGTACTTGAAGCTTTATAAGTAAGTCTATAAGAAGGGGGGAATGACATTTAATTAGACCTTTTACCCTTATGTTTTTGTAAAACTGTGTATTGGACTACTCCAAATGAGCATCAAAGATCATTGTCTTGAAGGGAGGGAGGCCCATGGACTTCATATATACATGTTTTAGCAAAGGCTGATCTATAGTGCTTGACACAGGTCCAGAGCAGCAGAAGAGACCAACCCTGTACTCCATGTTAATAGCATTGGAGCATTACTGTGCAGCCAGTGTTCTCCAGTTGTGTGGTTGGTGCAGGTTGTGGGTTCTGACTTGACATATTCGGCCTTCTCTCTCCCTCCCCCCAACCTCAGAATAGCATTCCCTACGAGCATCACGCCAAGTAGACGCTCGCCACGTCCTTGTGTGACGGCGGCCACACCGGGTGAGTCCCGTCCCTGAAGCACCAGGGATGCACTGGTCTGGTCCAAGCTCCTTTGCCACACTGGGCTGCCTCTGGGTCTTAGGTGTTCACTCCTGGTTCCTGTATGTTTCACAGCCAGTCTGGTGTCTCCCATTTCATTTGAGGCACATCCTCTGAATAAATTTGGCTACTCCCGTCAGCCTCACTCCTTGTCTCAGAATGAAAATGCACCAAAGAAAAAGGAGGTGAGGATAGGAAGGGAATACCGACTTCAGAGTGGAGCTAGCAGCAATAAAAGAAATTGATGTTGACTCAAGGCTGGAATAGAAACATATTTCGTTCTCCTACTTAACGGAATCAAGGGTGAACACTAGAGGCTTAGTCAGTTATCTACCAAGGAGCCTGACTTCCTTTTTCTGAATGTGACTGTGCTTGGTTGGGCAGCTGTTGATGTCATAGAATTCACAATACCATCTCAGAGATTATATCATGGATGCATCCCTGAATGCCAAATTGAAATTAGCCACCGTGCTTCCTGGCTTGTTCATGACATCATTGCTGACATCATACCTGCATAGTTTCATTGAACTGCTGAGTCAAATGCTTGCTACATTTACTCAGCAAGAGGCTGTGGTCCTTTGAGAACTGGAGTGGATAATACATCACAGTGCATCAAACCCTGAGTTGTAACTCCCTCATTGCCAACTTCCCAGTGTGGAAGCAATGCCCCCTTAATCAGTTCAATGCCTGTGGCTTGTTGCTTGCACTGTCAGTTCGATGCCTGTGTAAGGATACATCTGTCAGCATGCAGGCCTA
>OMKZ01027205.1:0-17071 GCA_900302535.1 Neoniphon sammara
AGTGACGACTCTCACTGCTACGAGTAACAGATCTCTAAATCAACAAGGTGAACTGCCATGAAATCTGATGATCACGTTCATGCTCCACAGAGGATGAACCCTGTCAGTTTTGGTCACCTCATGGCTTTTTGTCTAGCGCCACCCTGAGGCCAAAATGTACAAACCCCATTCTCCCACTACTGGCAATCCCCCAACATGCCTGAAGCCAACAGGGCAGCAGCTCCAATAAATACAATGACAAAAGAAACTGGATAAACAATAATAATATAAAGTAATGCTGCTTAAAAAAAAAAGGAACTCAGTAACTAATTACTTAAATTGAAAAACTAACGTGTAGGTTATGAGTAATCCCAAAAAGTAATCTGAGTAGCCCCAACACTCCTGATACCAATTCCTATTTACATGTTTTGAGAATTGTATTACAAATGCAGGTGCAAAACAGGTTCCCGTTCACAAGCAGGCCAGTCTGATAATAACAGTGTTTTCTTTCTTTCTTTCATTCTTTCTTTTTAACAGAAGACCATGTTAGATTTTTTTCTGCTGCTGATTTGTCAGCTGCAGTAAGTGACACACTCCTTAAAATGGTCACACAAATGCCAATTCCACAAAAGCCTAAATATAAAATAAAATATCAGTGCATCCATGCTACATCTCTACTACCACAGCCACCACCACCAGTAATACCACTATTACAACTCCTACTGTGACTACTACCACGACTTTCACTACTACTAGTACTATTACCAATATTATACTACCTTCACTACTTATAGTACCAAAATAATAAATGTTTTTGCATGCTGCTGTAAAAACTGTCGTCCTAACTCATCATGAAGCAGTGAGGCAGTGAAGATGCTCTGCAGCCTGCTCTGATGCTGCGTCCTCTCCTCTGTGTTTGGACTCTGCTGACCTGCCGGCTGACCTTGCCAGGTGTGGAGACAGTGCCTGCTGTAAGCTAATCTATGGCGCTAACAGTGGGAATCAATGCTAAGTGGATGGCTTACACTGGACCCTGTTTGTCTTATTGAGCAGTCTGGGCAATGTTATCAGACAGGCAGTGTGTGTGTGTGTGTGTGTGTGTGTGTGTGTGTTGGGGTCTATTGGCAGGTAATGACAGCCGAAGCGGAGACGACTGCAGGAGATCAAACTCTCTGATTTGCTGGAGGCTTTTACCCAGAGCAGTTTCCAGTTCAGTGAGCGCTCACATTTTTCAATCCAGTCAAGTCCAGTTTGTTTCTGCAGCTCTTCATCTTCACCAAGCCTGTCTCAAAGGACTTTACAAAGATCTAACTGATCACCCATCAATTACAAACCCAAATGATGTGATAGAGCATGTGACAAAATATAACACAGGGTGCAAAACAACACGCTGGGACGACAGAGCAGTCTGGTCTGAACCAGAGCAGAAACCTCCAGAGAAGACGATGAAAAGGAAAAAAAAAAACCTGATGAGGGAAGAGAACTTTGGTTTGCTTTGCTTTTGTTTTAATTCAAAGAGAGACTCCTCTCCCCTCAAAGCAGTATAGTTACATATCTACACCTATTTGTGTTGTGTTTATATAAGGAATAGGACAATATATTGAAATTCAGTATATGCAAAATGTGACAATATGTATTTTGAGGCAGAAAAATGTTCTCTGCACTTTGAAATGACCAAACCTTTAAACTGTTTACATTCTAGCAGGACGGTGCTGCTGCGAGGAAGATCTGTGGCTCAGAAATCCAACATCCCTCTGCACCGCCTGACTTTGTTGTCACTGAACTTTTATCTGTTGTTCTGTGGTTGTATTGAATCATGAAGCCGTATCACAGATCAAATTAATCTGTGAGATAAGAATTTCTTCCCTTTCCTAGTTTATACATTATCAGGAAAGACCTAAAAAAAATCTATTTTTAATTTACTTATGGACTACTTTCTTTTATGTACTACTCATTAAAGAAACATATTCCCTAAATTTCACTTGTAAACTTTTCTTTTCTTTTTATACTAAAAAAACAAACAGTTTTATATACTGCATACTACTTTTTATGTTATGGCTGGACTATTTGTTTAACCTTTTCATTCATCACTATTGCCTTTATTTTTATTCCTGCTCTACTTCTTGTATCTTTGTTTAATTGATCTGTCTTTTGTCTTTTTCTCTGTCTTGATTGTAAAGCACTTGATAACTTTACTTTGAAAAGTGCTACATAAATAAAAATCAGTATTACTTTTCACCATGTCAGATTTTTTTTTGTTTGAGCCAACTTCCTCTACCAATAAAACTGACCCTAGCTGTATTGATTTAAGTGAAAGAGTCTAATTGAGTCAGAGCTGTTCGTCCTGACAGTCAGTTGTAATCTGTACCTCCAGTCCAGATTTGACCTTAAACTCTTGCGTCCGCAGAGCTGCAGCTTCCTGAGGGACCTGCTGCAGAGTGAAGCTGAATGGAGAACGCAGCGGGAGAGAAGGGGAAATAACCTCTGCATCTCCGCTCATCAATATTACACGCTCTTGTCTGTACAATACGGTGGAATCTCAGCCTCCTTTAACCTCTAAATAATTCACACAATAAAATCCTTTTTTTTCATGGCCTCCCTTAAACTTGTCTTTTCTTGGTGCTGCTCAAAGTGGGAGCGATGGGAGGAAGAGGAGAGTAGAAAGTGCTGAGAGAGAGAGAGAGAGAGAGAGACAGAGAGAGAGAGAGAGAGACAGAGAGAGAGAGAGACTGGACAGTAGAGTGAGATCAATATTTGGTGAAATATCAGATGTCAGCCTGTCAGTGTTTCCTCTCTGATCACGGCTACAGAAACAGTGAAGAAAACCTTCAGTGAATTTTGCATTTGAAATTTGTCGTTTAAAGGCCTCATGTTTCCCACACACTCCCCTGCCACTGAATGTGAGATGGATCATCCTGCCTTAAAGAGCTGCTAACCCTGAAAATTTCATTACTTTAGGCGTCAGTGGAGAGTTTTAGTGTCCCATGTTGGCCTAAATGCTGTTTCAGAGGCTTTTCCACCCTGGCAGGAATAAAAACACTGAATAATTGAAGATTAAAGATATTGAATATTGACACAAAGTGTTGACTGTATATCTGCAACTTCAGACTGAACCTCAGTACTGTATCAGCCTTCAAAAGCCCAAAGGGATTGAACCCCATAGCTGATGATGCACTTGTCATTTGCAAAATCTCACTCTGTATCAGATTTAATATTCATGTTTTTTTGGAGTTTAGTGCCATTCCCAGCCAGGTTTACACAGCACGCCTGAGTCCACGGTGGTTTATGTCTAAGTGTACCTCTGAAAGTGCTTGGGCCTGTTTATCTGAGCTGCTGAGGTCCAAGGTGACTGATGACTCTGTAGCTGCACATTCAGCCCGCTCAAAGTCATCAGGAGAAGGGCGGCAAGGTGACCGCTGCGCACCGCACTGCAAAAAACACCATGTAAGCGGGTCATATGAGGTCTTAACTATTATTTTCCTAAAACAATTGAAGTAATTGTTCCATTCTTGTGACGTAATTTCACTCGCCTCCAGTGTTTAAAGCTTTGTCTTGATTGCGCAGACCCGGAGGACGCCACTTTTATCTTGTCTCGAAAACGAGCTGCGTTTTGGAAACAGGTGAGATTACCTCTGTTTTAAAGACAAACAACATTTCAAGTCTCTCTATCCAGGGCTGAGCGGCTTGTTAAGGTGATTTTTTGCAGTGCGCGCTGTTTTGACGCATACGGCCACAGCCCGCCAGGTCAGCATTGGAAATTAATGCGCTGCAACACAGACAGGATGAGACCGGATACGGTGAGCAGAGCACCTCCAATTAATTAGAACCGGACCAAGTCCTCCGGTCATCTTTTTGTGCTGTGCTTTTGGATATACACTGACAGCCAGTTTCCAGGTTCCCAGCGTTTTGTTGGGACCAGAAAAGAAAATCTGGATCTAAACCGGAGAGGAAATTAATCCCAAGAAGATTTGCGGATTTTGGACAATTTCACAGCTTTGTTTCTCTGTAGCTCGTTCCCGAGCGGACAAACTGTGGTGAACTGAGGAAACAATGAGGGAAACAAGTCGGCATTGAGAAGAAGTTTTGTTTAATTGCCCCGTCCCTTTGATTGGACCCCGGGTTTTAAACTTCTGTTACGTGGAGCGCTGCACACACTGTGATTAGAGAAGAAATGTGAATGAAAGAAATCACAGCTTTCTGTGTTTTGACGCGCCAACCCGGAGCGACGAGTGTGACTGGTGTGTGGATGTAAAAAGCTGCTGTCGCTGTTAGGTTAGAGTTAAACTGGATTACACTTCTCCCAGCTGAAATTCAACCCACTTACCCGTCACCCGTGCCCGAAACCGGGGCGCCCAGAGCTGGAGGTGCTGGGGACGCCATGGGACTATCCAAATACTAATATGATAGGTAAGATGATCTTTTTCTGAGAACGTACTGTATCTGTGGTCCCGGCGGTGTGCTCGTAATCCAAATAGTTCTAGACTGTGCTAGAAAACGGTTCTTTATCCTGATATCATGGGGGAACAATGTTGTGCAGGAAAGAAGCTTTAAGATGCAGGAAGCGCTCCGAATCATCACCATCAACAAGCCAGCTTTAAACAAACTTTTCAGTAACCACTTTGGGTTTTGATAACCCGTTTTTACTCCAGTGAAAATGGATTCTATACAGGAAACACAACACTAACCAGAATACAAAGGAATAAGACGATTGCGGTATCCTACTGCTCTAGTTTTTACGCACACATCACATACGGGATCCGTCATTCTTTAAGTGGACGATTGAAAACAAATGAGTGCAATGAATGGATATTTGCCCCGATGCAAAGGTGGTTTCTATAAGTGATCTAATAACTCATAAGAGATAAAGTCATTTCTCATTGTTGGGTATTTTTAATCACCTGGAGGTTGTTGCCCGTCCGTAAATGCTGCTTTTATTCAAAGTGTCTGTCCGTGGTGCTGATTTATAAACTCCACTCCCCTGAAACCTAAGGAAACTTAGTGATTGGCTATTGACCCGGACAGAAAACAGGCTGTGAAAATGAACCGTACGAGTTTGATTCAGCCCGCATGAGAAGGTGAAACTGCAGGCATCATGCGCAATTGTGCGTAAAACCAACTCAAACTGCATTGTGGCGATGACCGTCCTGTAGGTTGTTGTGCTCAGTTGTATGAGCCATAACTTCTCTGACTGCAAAAAAATCAATCAAATGGCGCATCGATTCTTAATTTATGAAGCATATCGAACCCATAACATGCGCCTGTTCAGTCATTTCTAGTCATCAGTGTGCGTGCGCGCGCTCCAATTAGACAACTCTGCTAAAGGAAAAATCTTTATGATATCCATATATTATTATACCACTGCCCGTGGTTCTCAATAAAGAGCTTATAGACATCACACTGTATGGCATTGTCTATGTTGTTCTGTCTATGTATAGGCTGCTATTCCCATAGTGTCTTATAGTTTGGTGTAATATTTGTGCTGTATCCTTTAACTTTAGGATGACCATTGTTCTATCTAAAGGAGTGTTGTGCAGCCAAGTATCCAAACATTCAAACAAAATTGTTTCATTTCTCACATCACTCACATAGCTGGAAAGTTTTAGTAATGATTAATAAACACATCTATACCCAGGATCAGTGATGAAGTAGTAAATAAAAAGATAAACTCTGACCTCCAAGCTATAACACTGTCAGAAAAGAGGGATTTTTTTTCTTGTGAACCCCTATGTTCATGTTGCTTAAATCATTGCTATGAATTTACAGATGTGTTAGCTGAAATGAATCGAGTCATGAATGGAAACCATGAACTGAGTTTAAATGGGTTGAAGCTCCACTGTACATCCCTGCCTCAGCAGCTCGGTGGGACAGACAGCAGGACGGATGGACACACAGTCCCTGACCTTTGAGTGTGTGTCTATCAGGTGATTTGTGTGTGATGTTGGGCTGTGTGGGTGTAAATGATTCTCAAGCCCCCAGGATGCTGATGTCCAAGGCCAGGTCGCCATGGGAACCAAATGCAATAAGGTGATGAGTTGGATCCTTAGGGTGCTGATTATGAGAGGAGGTCTGCCTGGCCCCTCAGATCGAGATGATAGAATTACAGTTGATAGAAAGGAAACTTCCTGTTAGGGAAGTGGGTTCAAAATCTCAAACATGTCAGCAGTGTATCTGTATCACACGTAATTAGCATCACAATTCTTTTAGCAGCGACATCTGGTACCATCATGGTGATCAGTTGGACAGTTGGCTGTGTAATCTACATGTAGCCTGAAGCTAAACCAGGCAAGAGAAAGAGAGACAGATATCTGAAGCAGCTTGTTGTGGTGTGTGTGTAGATCCATTCAGTCAGGTTGTAAAAGTGAACAGTGTGATAAGGTAGATTAGTTTCCAAATGTAGCTTACTGTGACACAGTAAACTGTCGTCTTTAGCCCTAGTCTCATTTATCTAGTATGATGAACAGAAGTGTTAACAACACAGTAATGGGTAGCTGAGCAGTTACTAGGTTGCTAATAATCTGACATAATCTAAACACAAAAATTAGTAAGTCAACCAATAGAAAATCAATCAGTTGACCAATATGGCCGCCAGTGGGTGCGTTACGTCACCTCTAAGTGCCACATTGGAAGAGGCTTTTGTGGCACTGTATCCCTGGGAGCTTTGTTGTCTGAAGCATTTAGCTGCTGGTCTGGTAACCAAGGCAGAGGAGTCTCAGGCGAGGAGCCAGACTAGGAAGTCAGAAGCCATTATGGAATGGCTTATGGGCAAGGCTCTGACCGTTGTTGGTGTGGGTGATTGGGAGGAACGGCGTTCTCAGTCTGAATCCAAGTCGTGTTTTATTGGTGGACTTTGTGCTAGCCCATGGATTGTCCATAACGAACACCATGTTTGAACATAAGGTAGTTCAATAAGTGTACTTGGTACCAGAGCTACTTGGGCCAACTTGTTCCATCAGACTTGCAGCTGTATGTTCTGGACCCTAGGTGAAGAGAGGGGGAGATCTGTTTCTGATCACCACTTGGTGTTAAGTTGGATCAGGTGGCAGGGGAGACCACTGGACAGATCCAGACCCACTGAACATAAACAAGTAGTGAAGGTGAACTATCCCTGGGTTAGCTTACGCCAGGGTGCTGGACAGGAGACTGTGGCTATTGTTCAACCTTGGATTCAGGAGGTTCAACAGCTGTCCTGACTGTGGAACAGTGGACAAACTCTTTACCCTTGCAATCTTACCCTAGTTACTAGGAAGGTCATGTAGTTTGTGAACTTGGAGAAGACTTATGGCCATGTGTCCTCCAGGTGGGGAGTGCTGCAGGAGTATGGGGTGCCAGGATTATTGCTGTGAGCCACTCAGTCTCTGTTTAACAGGAATGAGAGTTGTGTCCATGTTCTCAGTTCTATGTCAAGCTCATTCCTGGTGGGTGTTGGACTCCGCCAAAGCTGTGCTTTGTCACCAATTCTGTTTGTGATTTTCATGGACAGAATTTCATGCAGACAGGGATTAGAGGGTGTCCAGTATGGCGGCCTTAGAGTTGTGTCTGTGCTTTCTGCAGATGACATGGTTTTGGTGGGATCATCTTGGTGTGACCTCCAGCATGCACTGGGATGGTTTGCTGCTGAGTGTGAAGCAGTGGAAATGAGGATCGGCACCTCCAACTCCAAGGTCATGGTTCTCTGTAGGAAAAGGTGGTCTGCCCCTTCTGGGTTGGGAGTGTTACTGCCTCAGGTGGAGGAGATCAAATGCTTCAGGGGCTTGTTCACAAGTCAGGGTAAAATGGAGCAGGAGATCAACAGACAGATTGGGGCAGCGGCCACAGTTTTGCAGCCATTGTACCAGACTGCCATGGTGAAGAGGGAGCTGAGCCAGTAAATTGAGAGCCAATCCCTCAATGTATTGGTCGATCTACATTCTAAACACATGCTCACAGGCTTTGTGTAGTGACCGAAAGATTGGGGTTACAGACACTAGTGGCTGAAATGAACTTCCTTCATGGCTGAGCTCACTCAGGGTGAGGAGCTCAGAGGAGAACTGCTGCTCTTCTGCTTTGAAAGGAGTCAGTTGAGGTGGTTTGGGCATCTAATTAGGAAGCCTCCTGGACACCTGAGGAGGAGTTCTGGCCCCACTGACTTGAGAGCATGGGGGTGTGGCTCTTCATTTCACTCATGTAACAGGTGCAACACATTGCCTGCAATCAACAGAATCTCCCAAGACAAGAGTATAAATGATGACATACAATAAATGCAATTAAGTAACTAGGGATAATTACAAACAAAACCTCATACCAAAATATGTACACATATATACAAATAGACTGATAGAGCAATGCTATAATACATCAATCATCATATATACAGAATATAGTCTATCAGAGAAGATAATCCTATTGAAGAGGGAATGCACCCTCCCTTTGTACAGGACAGTCCACCTAACATGACTGCCAGGGAATGTCGATAAAAATGCAAAAAAGAAAAAAAAGGAGTGTATATTTGGATGAGATGCAGAGAGAGTGGGGATGTGCTCCATATATGAAGAGCAGTGACATAAACCTGGCAGGGTTAACGGTTCAATTCCCACTGGGGGCAGTCATGCTGAAAAAGGACGCACTCATGTAAAGCGCTTTGGGTAAAAGCGTCGCTGAATAGCACATCAGGTTAAAACTGCTACTTTTGGACTCTCAACGCTTTCAGTCGGCACCCTGAAGAAGGTCTTGGTGCTGAAACATTTATGCAGTGTGATATTTTATATTGTGCATGGTGATTAGAAACTGTAATACTTTCAACTATATAATTTTTCCTGGAGTCTGCCCTAAAACAGAGTCTGTCTGGTTTATTCGTTGCTGTGCCAACCCAAAGCACATTACCCAAAATACTGTAGTTAAAAACATCTTTTCACTGAATGCAAACCAGTTTTCTTCTTTATGTAAAGGTTGTACAAGCCGTACCTGCTGGGTTTTTGTCTGTGGTGATCGTCGGCGGGTGAGGGAAGTTTTTCTCCTGTGGGCTGCGAAATTCGATTCCACCCTGTTAGACTTTATTGGGCTTGCTTTATATATGATATGATGGATAGGATTTCAAGATCGGAGGTGAAGGGGACTTGTGACACATACACACACACACACACACACAGAGCTAATGAACTGCACAAAGTTCCACATAAAGTCTAGTTAACATTTGATTTGCTGTGCATCCTCTGTCACTTTGCATTGTGTCTGCCTTGCATAACCTCCTCCTGGGAATGGAAACATGTAAACATTTTATATTTGCAGGATTTAGATGACTTTTATTCCAGAGTGACTCACACTAAGTGGACTAGCAGCTTCACCTCCTAGATCTCCAGCATTACAAGTGACCCATGTAGGCAGGGAGGAAAGAATACCAAAATATCCTACACAGGTACACGTTCAGTACTGTAACCTGGGTGAAGTTTTATCTGAATAAAAGTAAAATTATTGCTGACTCAAATTACTACTAGAATAAAGTAAAAAGCAGCTTATTTAAAATGTACTCAGAGTAGAGGCGATTTTAAACATATTGTCAGATAATGATTTCCAAATTCAAGAAGGTCACAAAGACGGAGTTCAATATTATATTGTAATTTTTTTTAAATGGTTGATTGTTCTCAATCTCTTGTGCTTCACCCAGTGAGTCGGTACGCAGACGTGGTACTCTGGGTGGGACGCAGAAATAAACGCAGATATAAGGTCTATTTCAGATGGTTAACAACATTTTCTCCACATGCTTTAACAGTTTTGATGCAGACACAATTACAATTGACCAGTTTTTGATGCCATGCTAATGGAGAACCTGCAAAAGCTGTACTTTGTATAGGATGTGATTTAAAATGAAATGGACAAGTAAAATGACTTCAAACAGGATCAAAAGCACAAAAAAGCTACTCAATTACAGTAACAATAGTATTTACAATCTGTTAGCCTAATGTCATTTTAAATTCACCCTTAAAGTTGAAAAACTTAATGCCACTTTGCACCAATCAACTGAAACAGGAGGCGGGGCTCAGGTGACTACAAACAGGAAGTAGCTCTACACTGAAATAGCACAGTGGAAAGTAAAGGTGTTTAATTAACCATGGCCAAAACCTTGACCTTTACCTTAATGAAAATAGTTTTAGTGCATTGATAAGTTCTTACTACACGTAGGTGTAGTACGAATCAGATGCTTACTTATAATATGAACTGTAACTTTTAAAGATGTAACTTTTAACCGTGTGCTCCTTTTTTCACAATACCAATCATCATGAAAGAGAGGAGCGAGGAAATAAAAACTCAGAATTGTTGTAAGTTGCTTTGGGCAAAAGCAATCAGCTAAATGCCTAAAATAATAATACAAACTCATAAATTCTGAGTGGGATTTTTTCAAGGTAAATCCATATTACAACAAAGTGTGCTGGAAGATTAAGGAGAAATGCAGTGATTCAGTGATGGCGGATGAGGGATTTCTCGATGGGACGTTTTTAGCGGACGGTGGAAGACGCTCTGAGGCTCCACAGGAGGCTCTTCAGCGTCTTGTGACTCGCCCTGTCTGAAGTTCACAGGAGAGCTTTCCCCTGTCAAAGCCACTGGCTATTTCTGGGGTCGTATGCCGTGTAAGTTTGCATGCATTACAGAGTGACATTCCCACGATGTGACACAGTGCTGGACTCTGCGTCGTGCCCCTGGTCTCGCCCACGCAGGAAGGAGAGGAAATGAGATGAAGATGATGAATATGAGATTGCTTCACTTCAATCATGTCTTTCTCCGTCCTAATGTGGTTGTGAAATATCGCCACGGCTCAGAACCAGCATTTGTACTGTATGTCTGCCAAGTGTTTTTTACCCGCTGATGTTTTACTATTCATTAATGCATGCTTTTAAATTCTGCTTTGGTCCCCAATTTATTGTATAATACATGAGCTCAGGCTGAATATTTGCAATTCAGTGATAAAACACATAATACCTTACATAACATCCAAATCAGGGAGGGAACTTAAGAGTTTTAAGCATTCATCTGGTGAGAATATTTGACTTCCACTTTAATACCTTCTCATTCAAATTGTAAATAGTGAATCCAATTTTGCAGAAGCCTGGAGTGGAAAGTACTGATCAGTGTGCTGTGGGGGTCTGTCATATTTCCATCTCACAGTGGATGAGATCCATTTTCTGGTGTCTCCTGTGTTTTTAAGGTGTTTTTTTTTTCCATTACCATTCACTAATGTGCACTTCATAATTCTGGTTAGGCCCCAAATTTGTTGTATAAAACATGAAGGGAAGCTGAAGAATAAAATATATAGTGTCTGTCTCTTATCTAATTTCGTTATTGGCCATGAAGTTGAAGAGCTTGAGGCACTTGCCTAGACAGACTACTTGACTTCTTACCATCTTTTCATGGAAATAGCGGTCAGGAAATGCTGCCGTAGACTGGAAACTCTTTTCAGGGACTACGTCATGTCACTTTGTCCTCTACAAACTCAAAAATCCTTTCCCTCTCCCTCCTTATGTTTTATTTCATTCATTTCCTCTCTGTTTGGTCTTGCATGGTCCTTCTAGCGTCACAGGAATATTTCATTTACACTATTAGTTGTTGACAATGTTGGCAATCTAGGAATTGACTTTATTGACTCCAACAACAAAGTTTTTAACAACTCTTTGCTTGAGCAATCCCTAGATTTGGCTGAAATTTGGTGGACAGATCGCTCTTGGCCGACAGATGAGTTGAGTAGATTTTGGTGGTGATCCGAATGTTGCATTTCTGCCATTCATTTCTGGTTCTTAGCCATAACTATTTTGGTGCATTTGTGTACTGATTAGGTTAGCTGCTTTCACATGGTACTTTGGTGGAAGATCAAACTCTGAATTGTTCTAAGTTGCTTTGCGCAAGCGCAATCAACTAGATGCCTAAAATAATAATACAAATGCAAAATATGAAACAAAATTTGCACAAGAAATCCTATTCATAGACTACAGGCTTATTTTAAAAACGGCTGAAATCGGCTTTTACAGCGTTTTCCCTCTCTTTCACTAATGCACAGTATGAGTTTCTGGTTTGGTTACCCTAATTTACTGCAGGAAATGTGAAGGCAAGCTGAATCATTACAAATGAATGATAAAAATCGATCAGTCTATGCAGCAATATTATCAATAATGGATGTTGGCAGGGAAACCAGTTTAAACATTTGGGAAATGTACAGTGGGAGTCGTAAAACTTCACCGCAACATCATCTCTTTTCTGACCTAGCCTCCTTACTTTCCTCTCCTTTTTTGTCTTTTTCTCTTCCTCTTCTTTCCCACTTTCCTTCTCTCTCATCCTTTTATCCTCTTCCTCCTTTCCTCTCCTTGCTCCTGTCCTTCAACTCTCCCTCGTCCTCCTTTCTCCTTCCCTCCTCCTTCTCTCCCTCATATCCTTGCCTTCTCCTCTCCCCCACCTCTAAACTCCCCCATTCTTCCTTCTCTGTCTCATTTTGTCCTCTTTTCACCTCCTCCTGCTCCTCCTCCTCCATGCAGGCTGTTGATGGAGAGGATTTCGAATGTCAGCCGGGACAGTGGTCATCGCAGGTGGAATTCTGGCTACAGTCATCTTACTGACCATCGTTGCTGTACTGTGTTTATGTAGGTTGCAGGTATGCTCGTCTTGCCATTTACTACACATTTAACGTAGAAAACAAGTATGCAACACGCTGAGCCATTTCAGATGAGCTTCATTCAGAAAGAACACTTGAAAACATACTCTTTGACAACACAACAACAAATCAAGAATATTGCTTTTTAAAAGCAATGCACCTAAAGTCATTGGCTAATCAAAATAATCAGATTATCTGTGTTTTAGAGATAATGAATGATAAACTTTAGGTAGATTTTTTAAATCTAGCAGCTAGACCTATTGAGAATCTCAAGTTTTGATTCACAAAAAGTTTTTTTCAACAAGAAGCCAGTGCACTGATTCTAAAATAGCTCTCTTCTTGGTTGGTGCCTTGGTGCAGCATTCTTAAAAAGTTGCAGAGGACACCAGAATTTTGCAGTCAAGCAAGAAAATACCTCTAAAGTAATAAATTTGTTAAGAAAATAAAGGTATGAATGACTTTCTCCAGATCTGAAGCAGACAGAAAAACAGACCTTAACAATCTTTTGCACATGGGTTTCAAAGGCGAGGTCAGCATCAGGAATTATTTCAAAATTTCTGGCTGAGGGTTAGACATATGGTGCCCAGAATCCTAGTTTACTGTTACAAATGTCAGATGAGTTTAGAGGATTAATTAGCACTTAATTCAGGTTTGTTGCTTTTGAACTGGAGGACTTTATTAGCTATCCAACTTATATTAGTAAGACAGTTGCTTAGAAAGGCCAAACTACTAGTGGATTTGAATTTGATTGGGATGTAAAGCTGTGTGTCATCAGCATAGAAGTGAAAGGAGATCTTGTGAGAGAACAACAGCGGACCAAGAATGGAACCTTGTGGGACACCAAAATTCAACACCGCAGAAGATGTGAAATTAACCAAGGCTACACAGAATGGTCTATTTGATAAATGTGGAATAAACCAGATAAGAACATAGCCTGTGAAGCCAACATGTTCTTTTAAACAAGCAATTCAAATCTATATCAAATGCAACACTCAGATTCATTAACACAAAAACTGAACCAACACCGGAATCAGACGCAATGGGGAGATCATTCGTAACCCTGTGTAAGGTGGTTTCAGTGCTGTTTGGAGTGGAAGTTTGATTCGAATTTTTCAAATTCGATCCTGATCTATCTTAAGAACACTTGTGAATCTGTCCCCTGACTCTTTGGCTTCACCCACTGATGTTTAGCTCAGCTAATAAGATAATTTCTGCCTCCAGAACAGCTCTACCTCCTAGAGTTGTTTTAAATCCAATCTGAAAAAAGTGATGTTTTGCACTGAATCAACCAGCCAGTTTCACTTTTTTTCTGTCTTCATTCCCTCTGGGATCTTCCCCTTCAGTATTATTGCTGTAAGAGGGAGGAGTCTGAGAAGGGGGAGGAGGAGGAACCAGAGCTTGCCACCATGTCGCCGTCCCGCCCCTTGGCTCTGTCTGCCCCTCCGACGCCCCCGACTCCAGAGCACTACAGCGATGAGCCCAGCACCTACCCACCCACCTTCCTGACTGAAGCCAATGGGCCAGCCAGCTACTCGCCACCTCCACCACCCTGCAGGGCGCAGCGTTCGCACACCTTCTGCCCGTCGTGTGCCCGCTGCTCCCTGCCCTTCTACCTTCAGCACCCAGAGAGGCTGTGCAATGGCGGGCGCAGGATCAGCTATAGGACTGTGCAGCAGCAAGAGCTTGACCTGCCTATGGACATGGCCAGTTTCTACCAGAAGCTCAACCTCATCCGCTCTGTCACCATGAGGGAGGTAGTCACCCACAGTGTCAGCACTGATGTCTAGGGGAGGGAAGGAGGTTTGCAAGTGTTAGCGCCACCCTGCTGACCTGGAGGAGGATCCACTGTGTCTGGGATGCAAGGTTGCTTTACAGACTGGTCTAACTATAGATTCTGTCTGCAAACACACAAAGTTGTTCCCTTAAGGCCTTTACATACTGAGAAGTGTGAAGTTGTGGCCTCTATTTAATTTTGTGAGTCTCTCCTAGCTTGACAGTGGCTTGGTATGCGGGTATGCATTAGCCACCACAGATTTGCCCTTTTCTGCTACTGCCATGCCAAACCTTTGCCTCTGGTCACTGGCCTTTGTGACGGAAATCAGTGGTATGTAGATGATGTTCATGGAAGAACCGATTCTCCTCCGTGCTATGATAGGTCATTGGAGGAATCTAGAGATGCCAACAAAAAGCAATATGCATTTGATAAGTGGAAAACTTGAATTGACAGACCTCTGTTATTGAAAATTTTGTTTTTAGCTAACATAGAAAGATACTGACTTCAGACTGAACAGTGCAAGTAACGTCTGCCTGCGCTTGTCCCATGCATTTGCTATTTCATTCATTTAAGTTAAAATCTGTTAGTGGCAGACCCTACTGACAACAACGTTCACAATCGTCCTGCCCACTGGACCACATGAGACCACAGCGTTCAACTGTTTAGCTGTTGATTCTGGTGAGCTCTTTGCATGGTCAACTGCGGCCACAGCAGTTGCTGCTTTTTGGTGTGTAAACGGCCTTATACAAGTTTTGTGTTGCTACTGTACTAGGTGTAATATGGTTATGGTGCAGTGTTGGTGCCATGCTGTATCCATAGTGGCCCGACTATTGGTGTACAACAGTATAGAGGACTTTCAGGTGACATAACACATCCTCTGGTGGCCATATTGGAGGTTTACACTTGGGCTACGGTGGCTGAAAAGCTGAAAGTGTTTGTAAACGAATAATTTGGTTGTGTGTTATTCAAAAGAATTGAATAGACTATGATGATATCTGTGTGCTGTTTTTGACTTGTAACTGATTACTTCATCACTCATACTGTACATGCCTCATTAGATAGCTTCTTAGTGGCTAACCATGACTGTCTTGTTGTTAATGCACTGATTTGCACACTAGCTAATATCTAGTAGAAGTATCTAGTAGAAGATAACATTTGTAATGGCTAGTAGTCATATGTAGACGTAAACACTGGATGGTTTGCTAAATTAGCTGGCTTGCTAGTTAGCCAGCTAACAGTTTAGGTTAATGAAGCTACAACAGAGTGATTGGAGGCTAAAGTTAAGACAGTTTATTGTGTCACAGTAAGCTACATTGGAAACACATCTACTTTATCACATGATTCACTTTTACAGCGTTTTTTTTTTTCAGATGGCTCTCTATTTCTAGCATTCTTACCCATTATTTGTGCACAGCTGATACTCCAGTGGACCTCCATGATGGCATCAGAGATGGCTGCTGGCAGATTTGAGACACAAAGCCTCTCTGTGTACTGTGTTGTATCCTCTTACTAATTTTCTTATGGTTGTGTTACAGTATCAGGGCCCTTTGGGTTTCCCATTAGTTGTGCACAGTGCTTGTATCCTCTGAAAGTAGTAGCAAATATATATGGGTACCTTGCCAGTTTGGTTTCAGTGTACCTGAACAAAATCAAACTGTGCACAACGTAATAGAAAAAACATACTGCCCATGAAACACTCATCTGCTGTGATTCTTTTTACCAATGGATGTTAGTGTAGCACTGTACAGTGTACAACCACTCCCAAATTCACATTTATTTCCTGTACAACGTTCTCGCTTCACTTATAACACCACACCAGGGCCAAATAGCATTTTAAAATATGTCTTGATAGTTTGTTTTTTCCCTCATATGTCCCTCATGGTGGAGTCTGACATGTAGGAGAGATTTGACAAGCTGGTTAAAAGAAATGCCAACTATTATTTGGAGCTTCTGTTTGACCCAGGACTACTTATCACTTGTGTACATTTGTCAACACTAACTTTTTATTGAAGTGTACTGTATGTATTTAATCTTAACTTAAGACAGTAAGGGAGTGAAAATGTGAGTGTGATTTTGTGTGTGAATGTGTGTTTGTGTTACGCTGTGGAGCAGAAAATGAATTGCATTTTAAGGGCTTTTCTAAGGCATGCAGTGATCAACTGACTGTGATTTCTGGAAGTTGACATTTATTTCCTATAAAAGATATAAAGCTATACATGCTGTGATGTACAGGAGACAATGATGTTTAAAGAGTTTTGTTCCAAAATGAGATATATAGCATTAGCAATTATTGATAGCACAAACACATTCTGGTAGTATTTAAAGAGTAGTAGGTAAGGCTTTGGCTGTCAAAATAGCACCTATATGGACTGGATCCTTAGTCTTCAAATCTTGTTTTTCTTTATGATTCAAGAAAATTCTGTAAACCTCCCACTGGCAGATTTTTTACCTTTGGAGATTTTAACATCAATTATGAGACAAAATGGCTTGGTATGATGATATATATATATTTTTGCATTATTTGAATCAGCTTAACTCCAGGAGCTGCAGAACAACAACCATACCTGCATTTATTTATTTTACCTCCCAAAATGAATATGTATGCAGTATATATGCCACTTTAATTTGGAGCTCATAAAACTCATAACATAGAGACAACATGTATGATAAACTGGTGTGCTGCTAAAATGACTTTAGAGTGTGTTTTC
>OMKZ01027209.1:0-19002 GCA_900302535.1 Neoniphon sammara
CACACACACACAGTATGCATGTCCACATTCACTCGCTCACAAAGACTCTCACTTTTTCTTTTCTCTCTGTGATGCACACACACACACACACACACACACACACACACACACACACACACACACACACCTGTTAGTAACTTCATATCGAAGAGAATAATCAATGAGGACTCAGGTTTGATCCCAGACTCTAATTAACTTCTTGTTGCAATCTTTCTCAGCCCGATAGATACAAGTACATGTGTTTATTCATATGGATAGGAAGGATGTGTGTCTATGTGTTTGTCATCCGTAAAGATCTTTAATTGGACCTTGATTTCCATTTCTATTTGCATAGAAATGAAGTGAATTATGCAGTGGCTGCCTCTCTCCATCAGATGATAAAGTTAAGTTAATTAGGGGTAAATACATGAAGAAGTAAACACACAACGTAAAGATAAATAAAGACACCAAGACACTTGGGAGATGAGATGAGACTATTTTTGAGATCAAATGCCTGGTAGGTTAGTGGCAGAGTGCATGTTGCTGTGTGTTCTTCCATGTGTGTGTGTGTGTGTGTGTGTGTGTGTGTCTACATTTTGCCCAAGACAAAAACATGTATATTAGTCAAAATCAGAAGGGCTTTGATGTTGAATATCAATCCAATAAGATATGATGGAGCAAACTTGCAATAAGTCAAGGGCTATGGACTAACATTGCTTCTGCTAACGGTGCGCGCGCGTGTGTGTGTGTGTTTGTACAGTAAGTGTGCCAGGCTAGTGTAGTAGCTAATTAAGACCCTTTAAACTAGTTACATGAATATGGCTGCTAACTGTTGGCGAAGTGGAGAAGTCCTAGGAGACAGACAGTTGGGTAGTGTGACTGGCTTGGACTGTTAATATTGCGGCTGAGATTTCACTCAGAACTTAACCAGGGTCTGAACTGGAATGAATTCAACAAACATTCAAACAACACCCCTCAGTGAGCAAATATCATTTTACAGAACGCAACACATCTCTGACACGAGCATCACGCTGGGGTTTGTGAGTATTGGATTATTATCATCAAGGTTAATAAATTTGTTATAGCACATCAAAGCAGACCATGTTGACCAATTATTGATGCTTGTTAGCGAGGCTTTTGCCAAAACACCAGATGATCAAAACAAATAAGAGCTGAATTAGCTATGATCACTGATGGGCGATGTGTAAGGCTGTGTTAGGGAACTCTACTGTCTGTACATATTTTTACAGAACAGAATACACAAGACAACATAAACAAAGTTCTTGATTTATAATTTCAGTCTGCCAACCTTAGCCGTGGTTTGCATAACAGCTTTTAATGTTTGCCTTGCCACTATAGTGGTGCAGCAGAGCAACAAACATTTACAAATCTTAGCCATTACAAACATCAGCGGCGTTAGCTCTGTGTATATTATATGGAAACATATAATGAATGAATGGGGCTGTGCCTTTATCAGGCTCAGCATTGCAAAGCTCATCATGATCTGTTAGAGTCAGAGTTAGTGTTACAGGGTTAGATGCAATGCTGCCCTGAGAACACATTCCAATAAATATAATGCCAACCTGCTAATCGTAGGGCTGTGCTAGCTCCTTGATAGAAATAGTTTGGGAGAACAAAATATTCCATAAAACTAAACCATGCTTACCAGTCCTGGAGGAATGACGCAGCCAACACTGCGTCATTGACACTGCGGTTCTGATGGCCAGCATTTCTTGTTAGCTTAGCATAAAGACTTGAAGTCTACAGGAGTCATTAGCCCAGCTTCGTCAAAGTGAAAAAATAAACCTTACAACAACTCCAAAAATGTCTTATTCACACAATGTATCATGTGTATTACAAGGTAATAAAGTACATGTTTTGTACCCATGTGTTCAGCGGTTATAGTTCCTACCATCTAACTTCATTTAACTTCTCCTAAAATGACCTATTTTTTTTTTTAATTCCACAACTTGTATTTCAAATACATGATACATTGTGTAAATAATACAGCTTCAGAGTTGCTGTAAGGCTTATTTTTACACTTTGATGGAGCTAGGCTAATGACTCCTGTAGACTTCAAGCCTTTATGCTAAGCTAACAAGAAATGCTATAAATCGAAACTGAGCCAGTGGACCCACAGAGCTTAAAATGGTATCGAACATCTTGTCTCACTCTGGGTATGTCAGAAAAAGGGTATTTTGCCCAAAACACTGGAGTATTCCTTTAACTGTAATAGCCAGCAATCATGTAATGTAATTTCAGTGAACAGCACACAGCAGTGAACATGTTTACCTGTGATACTTTATATCAAAGCATACCAAAAGGACAAGAGAGGCAAAATACCTAATGCTGCTGAGTCCATCCTGCTCTGGGCGGAGTGCTCGCCCACTATTGATTAGGGGACAGTTTGTAATTTACTATTAAGTTTCGATTCATCACCTCCTGTGTGGAGGAGATGTCCCCTCAATGTCATTGCACTATACCTGAATTTGATTTGGGCAAATGAGGTGAATCTACCACATCCCGATTTGTAGGGACAGGATGCTTTTCCCTCTTGCAGCCACAATTTGTGATTTAAGCTGATAAACTTGGTTTATTGTTATATAAAAATCTAATATAAGTTGAAATAAAAAAGGAAGACAAAAAAATGTCATTTTCACATTTTGGTGGCTGAAGATAGCAGCAATAGGTAATTGTTTGAATTTTAAGGAGTTCAGTACTCAGCTGTTGGAGACTGATTCAACATTCAGCATTGTTTATTTAATGGCCGGCAGAAGTGTCAGCCAAAAGTCAAACCACTGCCCCATTATAGCTGACAACAGATGGGTCCATGCATCTTTAAACAGGCCAGAGCCATTAAAGTGTAGCTGATTATGTATAAAAAAATATTAGCATGTACAGTGTCTAGGATGCAGTTATACATTCATGAATACATACTGTGTGTAAAGACGGGTTTACCCACAAAGACATAATACATGAGGACACTGAGATACCAGAATTAGGACGCCTTTGCTTGAACCTACATCTGAGCACTTCATTAAGTTGCATGTGTCTTGTCCCAGTCCCTTTGATAGATGTCTCCCGCCACTTCATTCATTGTTCTTTTTCATCCCGTTCTCTCCAATTTTCATCCTCCCCTTCATTTCTCCACCTCACCCAATGCTGCCCTCCATCTTTTTCCATCCACTGACTTCCCTCTCACCTTCCTTCGGCAGACCCCATCCTTCTTTCTACCACCTTCCATCCTTTCATATCCTCTTTATCACCTCGCTCCACCTTCCTCCACACCCGTCCTGGCAGCACATCCATCCACCACACCCTTTCATCCTTCCATGCACCTCCTAACTCCCCCGCCACCAAAACCCTGCCCTCCACCTTAGCCCACTTCTGAGTTGATTTCCTAAGCCTATTCTCCTAATGGCTCGCAGAACCCTTCCTTGTTGTCTCACAAATTACTTCCTGCCATCAAATCACCATCAAAGGCCACATAATTTAAAGCCCCCATACACACAACCACACAGCCCATTGTTATAGACTGGACCTTAATCATGGGAATATGGGAATACACTTTCACTGAACACAAGTACAGGTCCATATATTATAGCTTGATAAACGAGCTTAAAGAAAGCTAAGTGCACATATTATTAACGGAGTGAGCATGGGAAGAGGAGTGTTTTCAATCAGGGTAAAAACACCACCCAGTTCACCAGCCATCTCTCTTACTCAAGAGATGCAGAACTGAGGGTAAGTGTTTGGCTGATTTACTAACTGGCTTGCAGTAACAGGACCTCCTGAAGCCCTGAAAAGGTCTCAAACGATGTGTAAGCTTGGTAGTAAACTGAGCGTTCTCCAGAGCATATAGAGATGGCAAGTGTTACCAAATACCTCCTACACAATGAGATCTTGATCTTTTATATATGAGCTTGTGTGCTTTGATTGAAGATTAATTAAAGGAATGCTCCCACGTTTTGGGCAAAATACCCTTTTTCTGATTTACCCAGACTGAGACAAGATGTTTGATACAATTTTCACCTCTGTATGTCCACTGCTGCAGTTCTGATGGGTATCATTTTTGTTAGCTTAGCATAAAGACTTGAAGTCTACAGGAGTCATTAGCCTAGCTCTGTCAAAGTGAAAAAAATACACCTTACAGCAACTCTGAAGCTGTCTTGTTTACACAATGTATCTTGTGTCTCATGTGTAATGGAATGGATTAAAAAAATTGTCATCAGAGTCATTTTAGGAGAAGTTAGATGGTAACAACTATATCATTGTAGTTCCTACCATCTATAGTCCCTATGATCTAACTTCTCCTAAAACAACTAGTTTTTCTTCCAATTCCAAGACATGTAATTCAAATACACAAGATGCATTATGTAAACAAGACAGCTTTGGATGTGCTTTAAGGTTTATTTTTTCACTTTGATGGAGTTAGGCTAATGAATTCTGTAGACTTCAAGTCTTTATGCTAAACTAACACGAAATGCTACCCATGGAAACTGAACCAGTGGACGTACAGAGGTGAAAATGGTGTTGAACATCTTGTCCCCTTCTGAGTAAGTCTGAAAAAGGATATTTTGCCCAAAATGATGGAGTATTCTTTTAACATAGTCTTTGTTCCACTATAATAGCCAGTCTCACTTGGGATAAACAGTATGGTTGATCAGTGTCATCAGCATGGGTTCATTTATAACACATAGGCCTACATTCTCAGATTACTCTTGGGGCGTTGCTCAAAGTACAAACATGTGCATGTTTTTTCATTGTGGAATAGAAACCTAAAAATAATTAACAAAAACAGGAGAAACCTAGACAGATGGTTCACCATTTCCCAGATTAGCACTGGGTAACTCATTCATAATGCATGGCAAGGTGTGGTTATGGTTACAGGCAGCCCTTTGTCGCTCTCATATCATATTAACACAGATATGCATTGATATGTATTCTATAGAAGTCCTTGTGGAGGTCCTTCTTTCTGTGCCAATTAAGAGACTTCAGTAATAGAGGCTGTTTAAGTCTCTGTGGCCTGAGGCACTGATTAGTGTGAACTTGAACAGCTAACAAAGCCTGGCCCCAGCATTTCTCCTTCTACATTTTCGAAGACATGGGGAAGTTTTGATGCACTGGGCAGCTTTAGCTGAGAGCGGCATTAGTGGCGCTCATGCTCATGTTGTCATAACTGCAGTTTGATTAAGCCAGAACAGAGCCACAACTCTGGATGAATTCTGAAATAGACTTTGTAACAGTCCCTAAAATCAAAGCCCTATCCGACCAGAACCCTCAGCGACACTGGCCCACGCTCAATGCTTAATAGTATTTTTTAATCCTGAGAAAAGCCTGACTTGTCAGTTTTCGCATAAAAAAATACCACTGTCTGATTCTGCCAAACTATGTGCTGTACTATCAGTGAGAATGAGCCAAATGCCTACAGGCCACTGAGCTGCAAGCATACTAGCAGCTGTTTTGTGAACAAAAGATATAGACTGAGACGACATAATTTTAGAATTGCATTACTTTAGCAACACTGCACTTATGATTTTATTTTTTTGCATTTAACAGTTCCTGCGCTCAGGTTTGTAGCACTATCAGCAACCACGTCAAAGCCATTCCAAACCTCTAACTTCCCCGACACTTGACACATTCAGCATCCATTTCACTTCTGAACTGTCACGTATTAGACCCAAGCTCTGGAAGTGTGTGCTCACAGGAGAATGGGAGGTTGCGTGAGATGCCTGTCTCCCTGCTACTAATAATAAAACTCTATCATTGCACAGAGCTCAACCTTATCAAACCCTCTGGAATAATTAAATAATCGGAGCCAACCCTGTGGGTTTAGGTCGATTGAGGCCTGACAGGGTTCGAGTTGAGAATTACAAACTCTGTTCTGAACCTACATTCCCACATTCAAAACAACTGCCCAGTCCCCTTGTGCAACTTTATTTCAGTATTTCCTGACTAGACTGGAATGACTAAATAAGTAATAACCTTTGCTTTCTTGGGACTGGCTGTGAGATTGGTCAGTCACCAAACTAATAATCCATTTGAGTGTGTTTTCTGAATATTAGCTTCAGATCCTAAATTGACCTACCAAACATCAAATGCTTGGCAGGAGAATTTACTGCACAAATATGTCACCAAGGGTAAGTGATATTCCTTTCTGGATATGATAAAAGCCGGGTTAATGTGTTTTCCATGTGCAGAGATGCTGACGTCATTTTGGAAGACAACAATTCACACAAAAACAGTGCAGTTACAATAAAACATAATTACCCTAAATAAAAAGACTGTATTCAGTTGGTGATATTTAACTTTCCTGTCTTGCCACAATCAGATTTAACCCCAACACAGATGCTTCTGCTCTGCAACAATGTGTTCATCGCAGCCATTGGCCTTTCTCTATTGCAAATAAAAATGCCATGCTCTAGGCACTACTTTTAGGAGACCTGTTGGAAAGGAAGATAATGCATGCAGATGTACTCCAGCAACTTGTTATTTTTGGGTGGACCTGGGGACAAGGGGACGCAATTGAGAGGGAGAGTTTCTTGAGTTTTATTGAGTTTTCCATTGAAACTGTAAGATGGGAATTGATCTGTGCTGTCCTGCAAAGCTAGTGATGCCATTCCATAACCTCAAGAAGGAAAAGTCAAGACCAGATAGTACCAGAGTGCGAGTCACAGGCTGGAATATAGAGCTGGGCTGTTTCTTTAATAGCCTTAGACACAAATGTTGGAAATAAGTTTTGCCATCTAAAGCGGCTTTCACATTGTTGCTGAAAATACATTTTGTGCACGCTGCTCCCATTCATTTCAGTTGAGGCCGATTATCCTCTAATGCGCGGACCATTGTGTAGCACAGCGCACAGAGCGCTGTGCTCAAAGTTCAGATTTGTTGAACTTTGACACCATAGTGCGCTGACCTTTGAGGGTGCAGCCAATGACAGAACGGTAAGCCTAGACGTGACAGCCGCTGGTCCAGAAACTCAGAGAAACTCCAGCAATGACCATGAGGGAATACAGAGACTACACAAAAAACCTTTACATGGTGGAATGTCAGCTGGCAGATCTTTTGTTACAAAGACATGATTTTACTGACATGTGTAGTTAGCTGCTGACTTTAGTGCTATGTTTTAGCTTGTTTATAGCAATTTAGCTAATGTCAGTTAGTCACTATAGTTGAACATCGCGCACGAGCGATGTGCAAAGCGTGGCGCATAACACATCCACTGTGGTTTTCCACAATAATGTGAACACCCCATTAGACAGGTACCCCTAGTCTCGCACTTAAGAGTGAATCGGGCTGTCTTTTGTGTCTTTCACTTTCACTGTGGTCTTTTCACTTCCAGGTAATTGCGAAAAAAGAATCTTGGAACATCAGAGAGAGGTGCAGGGGAAAGTCCATATCATGTAAAGGTATGGTTATATGCAGTGATGCAATCGGAAATAAAAAGATTGGCAAACTCTGAGATCCAAACAAAAATCAAAGGGTGCACTTACCCCCCACGGTTTCCTGGTTATATGCTTCTGTACCTCTGATCTAATCCTACAGCTTCGAGTGCGCTGATTGTGCGCAAGATGGAGCTGGGAGGGCAGACATGACAGAGATATAGCAAACCAAATAGTTCATGTTGTCATGGGAAGAGGGTACATGGTAGGCTGGCTGACCTTGGCCATGCAGAGATGGTTGATGCTTGACATAAGGTGGGGTTGTTGCCTTTCTTGATGTATCAGGATCAATAAACCTCTTAAGATACAGTCATCATTTTCCTGCTGTTTGGTTCTGTAGCACTTAAAGGATTCCCAGTACCTATGTTGGATGGGTTTTAAAATTAAGACGAGCCAAAGGGAGCCAGTGCAGGGAGGTCAGCAAGGGGATGACCATTCAGAATTTGTGACAGTTGAAAGCAATTTGGACTGCATCCTTCTGGATGAGATGAGAGTAATTGGGAGAAGGAGCCTAAGTGTTAATATGTGGAACTGTGCAAAGGATAAGCATAAGTCTATATATGCTCATTTGACTTTTCCTGGATGATTCCCTGGATGAGAGTAAGAAAAAGAATAGTTTAGGGGAAGCTTAGAATTTTGAATAGTTTATTCAGAAGCTGAGATACTGTATGGAAATGTGGAAGAGGTGTACTCTGTGGAGAGAGAGGAAGGAGTCAGCTCGAGGAAATAAGTAGAGAATGGAGGAGAATGGACAGACCATTTTTTTTTGTCTTAATATATAAGAATATGCAGAGCTGGTTGAATCAGCTGGGAAAATGAACTGCTGTGCAACTTAATGACCACGAAAGGTCCAAACCAACCCATGTATTTGCCGGAGTCAGATGCTGCCTGCCTGTTCTACAGGAAGTTTCCAATTCTGCAGGCCAGTAAGCCTCTGAATTGTATTTAATGTATTTTTGAAAACAATGGGGGCTTATGGCTTTTGGGAGTAGGGTTAAAGATTCACTAGAAACACTATTCATAGCTTCTGACTGGGGCAAATACTTCAGTGGGTTTTGACTCTTCATGGCTGTTAATGGTGATAGAAATTGTCCTTTAATTAATAGTACGACCTCAAACACACAGCCCATATCTAATCGTAAAGGTGCATTCTCTGTTGTGTTAAGAAACTCATTTTCTCCAAGATAACATGGGAAGACTGTTCTCACAAAGACACAGGTTGGTATTCTTGGATTTAATAATCACCTCAGGTTAGAAAAACTAGTTGAGAGGGAATGGAGGAAGGTACAAAATGATGGCCGAAGACAAGGAGGTTTGAAATGGAGCAGGAGAGAGGAACAAGTCAGGTACTGTCAAGACAAACTCTACTGCCAGCTCTGTGATTAGGTGGAGATGCATAGAGGGACAATCAAAGGAAGAGTGGAGAAAGATGGAAGGGCTGTACTTTTCTGCTGGACACTTAAAGTCAATTCACGAAATGTCTAAGACCCCTATTCGTCGCAACACTCATGAGATTTGGAGGAATGGCTACTCGGCACCATTCACTAGCGAGTTAAAGAAGTACTCCAACGTTTTGGGCAATATCCCTTTTTGCAGACTTACCCAGACTGAGACAAGATGTTCAATACCATTTTCACCTCTGTACATTCACTGGTTCAGTTCCAGTGGTTGGCATTTTGTGTTCTGTTAGCACAAAGACTTGAAGTCTATGGGAGTCAACTAGTCTAGCTCCGTCAGAATGAAAAAATAAATGTTACTGCAACTCCGAAGTCTTTTTTTTACACAATGTATCGTGTATTTGATTTACACGTCTTGGAGGAAAAAAAAAAAAATTTGTCATTTTAGAAGAAGTAAGATGGTAGGAGCTATAACCGATGAACACATACTGTATGTTCAGTCAATTAACCAAACATTAAATGCTAACAATCAGAACCGAAGCAGTGGACGTACACTGATGAAAATGGTATCGAACATCTTGTCTCACTCTAGGTCAGTCAGCAAAAGGGGATATTGCCCAAAATGTTGGAGCATTCCTTTAATGTTTGGCTGTTCAAAAGCTAGCTTCTTAGAGAGGGTTGCTCTCTACTGACAGCTTAGGTAAAGGTGACTGTCTAATTTCTAAGGCTCATGGAAATGCAAGACACATTGGCTCCGCTGTGGTAAAGAGTACAATGCATTTTACTGTGACAGGTGCCTGTAATATTAAGTTGGTCAAACATAGTTGTAGCATTAATTACCTTCAATAAGCTGGTCACATATGACATGTAAGCTTTCAGCTCTGTACTTGAAGGACTGTATTTACTGTGACAGCGAGTTCCATAATTACCTGGCTGCCTCAGAGAAAGCAATTACACTTGCTTGGAACTGGATGCCACACTGACCCGATAGTATTTTTTAAAAAGTTTCATTAGTGAGAGGAGCTGTATTTGTGCTTTAAATGAATTTAACTGAACGGTATACCAAGCTAATCTAATCTTTATGACGGAGTGCTTCTTTGGTGAAAGAAGTCATGTAAGGTAAATAGATTTAACTACTTGTGACACCAAGCTAATAAGACTAATATTCAAAACCATGACTCTTGCTGAGGGAAGGTGTGCATTTAAATCATAAATACAGGGTTTTGACAGTCCTCTGTGTGTGTGTTTCTCTGTGAATATGTCTGTGGCAATGCATTTCTGTGCATATGTCACTTCTGATAAAAATGTCACCACCAATCTAATATTTTATTCTCAAGTAATTACAGTATGTTTTGCAGAGACAGAGGAACAATCGATCGCAGGCCTTTAAAAGCTTAGCTAATCAGGCTACATAATATTCACAGACCTTAAAAGCCTGGGTAGAACTTTTATTTTTTCTTGTTCTTAGTCTTGCCTTATTTATAGCATGATTGAAGCCATGTGACTTTTCTCACAGTTTTCTTTGGCATAATTTGACTGTGTGAAATGACAAGAGAACCATTCCAACAGGTCTCAGGCTGTGATGAATACCAATATCACACTGGCATGCAGTATGTAAAAGCAATGTAGAATAAGGTCACACCTTAGCACATCTGTATTAATTAAAGAATGTATTAAATGTATCCCATTATTTACAGGAAAGTTCAACCTCACACATGTTGCAAGGTAAGGCTCTGATGCTCATATTCCTTTCTTCAGTCATTGTTTGGTTGATTTGGATGTGTGCTTCCCATTATTGTCACGTTGAAAGATTAAATTCTTCTTTAACTTGAGCTTTCCTGCAGAGGCCAGCACATTTTCCCCCAAAATATCCTGGCATCTTGAGCTATTCATTTTTCCATTTATCCTGAGCTGAGCCCCTGTCCACTGCCATAACATCAAGCTGCCACCACCATACTTAACAGTAGCTACTGGCTTGTTTGGTTGATGGGCTTCATTGGCTCTGCACCAAACACATCCTCTGGAATTAAGACCAAGATAACTTTACTTTTCATCAGACTATATTTTCCTACATGATTTAGGGAGACTGTATACTCTTGCAAGACTGGACTGCATGTTCTTCTTAGTGAAAAGAGGCTTACATCTTAGCAGAAATAAATGGTTGTTATATCTATGTAATGTCCAAACTCCAGAGAGTTCTGCAGGTGTTTTAAGATTACTGATCTCTCGGTAGTTTTCTTCCTTGCATGGTCATCCATCTTGGAGGGATGGCCAGTGTCCTGCTGCTCCCATATTTCCTCCACTTCTGGCTTTCAATACATCATAAGATGCAGTTATCCACTGATGGCTGTTGCCTTGGTTTCCCTGTCATCAGTTTTTTTTTTTTTTTTAAATTCCAGGACATGTATTTCAAATACACCTGATACATTGTGTAAATAAGACAGCTTCAGAGTTCCTGTAAGGTTTATTTTTTTTGCACTGACAGAGCTACGCTAATGACTCCTATAGACTTCAAGTCTTTATGCTAAGCTAAGATGAAATGCTACCCATAGCACCCAAACCAGCAGACATACAGAGGTGAAAATGGTATTGAACATCTTGTGTCAGTCTGGATAAGTCAGAAAAAGGGTATTTTGTCCAAAATATTGGTGTATTCCTTTAACTAAGTGGTTTTGGTGCCTAAACATAACCAAACAGCGACCATTTTGAGAGTTGTCTGGGCGGATGCGTGCTATGGCTTTAAGAAACGCTCCTATGGGTCATATTCTGTAAGTCATATTAGAGGGTAGGAACAAACGACCTTTGTGACAACCTTTGTGGTGGTATGGGTTGGACGATGTGTTGTGTTAACCACAACATTCTCCAGTTGGCAGGTCAGCAATTCACCTTCTTCTTGTGATTCCATATCCTTCAGGAGGCTTTTTCTGCTGCCTCCCTCAACCTACAGACTACTGCTTATCTTTCCAACACCCCCACTCCTATAGCTGCTGGCAGACTCCACACAGATTGAGCAGGGAACCCTCTGCAGCCCACCTCCACTGGGAACAGCCAAGCCTGCCAGCCTCTGTCCCTACACTCCTGCACAAGCTCTTGGTACTTGCTGCATTTCTTCTCCAATGCCTCCTCCCAGCCTTCCTCCCCTGGAACAGTCAGCTTCACTATAGGATAAAGATCTTTAGAACTAGGATCTTTTTCCCTTCTGTCAACCATGACTGCATTCTGTCTCAGGGCTGTTGTCAGCAATGTCAGGGAACAGTAGCTTCCTCCCCTCCCCAAGTTTACCTCTTATTATGGTCTTCACTTTCTTCCATGGTATATTCAACATCTTATATAGCTTACATCTTATATAACCCTTTCCTAATCTGAACCTTCCAAAGATAAGACCTCCAAGATCTTGAGTTACCTGGCACTATGACACACTATACAAAAACTCTTGATGAAATACTGGTTTCTTGCAACGACAAACTAACTTTGTGCATGCTTTGGAATGGGAATAGTTAATTCTTCACAATTACAACTCCAAGGCAGAAAGCAAATGGGGAATTTATTAGATTAGTAGGGAAAATCTGGTCTTAATTTGGAGAAACACTGGCACTGACTTGTTTCAATTGTTTCCACCATGGTCTCATTTCTTTACAATAATTAGATGAAGGTAGCACAATTAATTTGACAATGATGTAATGATGTTCAAAAATGCTACACATAGCACTAAATAAATGAATCCAAAAATTGTGGGAGATTAACTGGGAACCTGTGGACATTCTCCATCTCTCTCTCTTTCTCTCTCTTTCTACCTGTTTTAAGTCTTTGTAGCACTCAGGTCAACTGTGATGGTGCTCTCCTGTCACTCCTGTGGCTCACTTCACACAGCAACATCAGCTAGCGCACTCGACAACTTCATCAAAGACCACTGGGAGCTGAAGTGTCATAAAGTTGATCAAAACTACAGTGTTAAATCTCAGCGCCTGTTCTCTGAAGAAAGGGGTTTCAAAGAACAGCTATTCCCGAGGTACCTCAATCGCGCCTCTTAGCTCTGATGGCATCAATTTCTCTAATAATGCTGCTGTACATGGAGAGAGGATAAGCAGAGGATGGGGATGAGGAGAGGAAAGAAATGCATTCAATTGGAATTTTACATCCAAAGGAGAAAAGGTAATACAAAATGTAATTATGTGCCTCGTTAAGTTAAAGTGGTAATCTGCAGAACCCTTGTTTTTATTTTTATTTTTATCTCTGTCTTTGGTGCTCAGCACTCATTGCTATGGTGATTTTACACTTTCCAAAGATCACCTGTCAACCAAACAGTGTGGGCAGTACTGTCTTTTCCCTTGGTTTCTCTTTTGTTGAAGTTCTGCGGGTCTTCTTGTGTTTATTCCCAACAAAGTGGAAACATAAAATGCACATTTTCCTGTGCACCCGAGGATTTCTCCACGTTAAGACCTACTGGACATGAAGAGCCGGATGTAAGATGGCTGATGTAGAATCCCCACAAAAAACATACATGCACATGTTTATACTTTTGTCTGTATGGATTTTTTTTCTCAGTGTACACCTGTTTCTCATGATAAATAACAGCACGAGAGAAGTTCAGTGTGTAACACGTGAACGTGCTTAGTGTCCACTCCCACTGTCACCCATAAATGGACAGGAAAAACGCCCATAATTAACCTGTTTAATCTGTAAATGGACTCATTTATCCTCATTTAGGTAAAATGTCAGAGTCAGTGGTGGAGAAGAAAACCATGAAAAGGCACAACTTTACAGACTGCAAGATTGAAAATGTAATTGAAGAAATTTAAAAAAGGAAAGCAGCACTGATCTCAATGGTGGTGCAGTTATCCACATGCAGGTGGAGTTGTGTGCAGGGAGAAGTGGATTTTTATGCACAAGTGAGGGCATGCTTAGACTCTTAGAATACTTTATGGCAAAGTATAAACACAATGCAAACTTGTCAACTGGTGGCTGCTGTTGGAGGTGGGCCTGATTGGGGTGATGGGACCTTAAGCTGGTCATGGGGAAAAGGGATTCCATTTCTAATGCTGAATTCCACTGTACTCAGAACTCAGGGAGAAAAACAACCACCTACTCAGAAATGTGCAATGGAATGGTCATTCAAATTTCACATTCCTAGTCTGAAATTTGCCATAGATCGATCTATGCCATGATGTGATGTTTTGTGTTTACGGCAAGAGGCATCACATCATGGCATAGATCAACCAAGCCCAACATCAACATACATTTTTTTGAGCAAAGATGAGAAAGACAGTTGAAGTACCTTATATGCTGTAACTTTTCACTAATGTCCTCTTGTCAAATTCAAAGAACTGCCTTGCAAACATAATTTTTGCTGCAGGCATCCATGTTTTCTGTGCAGAACATATTTAAATTGGAAGTTGTGAATATCAACTCAGAACTTTGCAAGTTCAAAGTGTAAAGGTGTGTAAAGGTTGCTGTTCCTGCAGCATCTAGGCAAAGTCATCTCCCCTTCTACCCAATGGTGCACTTCACCACAGATCAAATATAACTGTGCATGAGCCTGTAGCCAGCTGTCACACACACAGCTCCACCTTGATGTTTCTTCCCCAAACTGCTTTGAGGAATAATGAATGAATTGTGGCCAGACCCAGGCCATTTCACAACATTTGTCAGTGCCATTTGTGCACCGCAGGTTATTTGCACACTGATTGAACATTGACTGAATGAAGTTCCTTGTGCAGAAGGAACAGTAGTGTGGAGTGGATTCAGTTATTGTTGTGAACATATTGGTGGCTGGGTGTTTTTGTGTGTGGATTGCATATTGAGGCTGCATGTGTAAAATTTTAGCTTAACACTGGACCACTAGGCAAGGGATCTCCCAACTGCCACAGACGAAGAGGCTGGGGACAGAGGGAGACAGGCCAGGAAGAGGCTGTTCAGTCATCCTCATGGAATTCTGTAAGATGCAACCAACAATGGACAAGGAGAAATACAAAGATATATGCAGAAAATGAGATTATGCTACTTCGAGGCAAGTAACAGCAGCCAAACGTACAACAGGCTGGTCAGTATATAAGTGTATTGCTAAAGGTGTTGTAAATTGTATTAATATATCAAATAATACATCAAATGTTAAAATAATCTCATTGACAGAGGATTGTGCTTACTTTGAATTGTGTTCAGTTTGTGCATTTTGTGTTTAAGACAGTAAGGCTATTTTTACTGTAACCGGTTTGTCCCCTCTCAAATGTTTTTTTTCTTATCTTTTTCATTTTAATATTAATATCATTATTGCTAATAGCCTATATGTTAATTCACATAAATATATGCAACATCAAATATAGGCCTAGTCTACAGAAACTGCAGTAGGCCTAGCCTTTACTCAATAATCCATATATATATAATAAAATATGATTTTTATTATTGCTGTATATAGCCTATATTAATAAGAAGGGAGGGGTTTAGCCAAGCCTGTAACATAATGCCCCAATATGACCAACAGCAACACATCTACCAACCAATCAGGAGCGATTTTTCTTTTAGAAAGTGGTTTGTAGGCATTCACATGGTCGAAAATCTGGGTTTTCATGCAGTGAGAGTTGTGTTATGATGATATAAATATATTTAAGTGAAATCCATTTAAATATGTGCTTCAAAACCGACTTGATGTTTCAGTTTTATATTATATCATATCATCATCATTATGCAGTTTACCACTAAAACTGATGTTACCTAATTGTAAGCAGTCAGTCTTGCCAGCTGAGATGTCAAAGATTTTATTCTCGGTATCTTAAAACTGCACTACACCCAGAAAAAAAAAAAAAGTATAAAACCAAGCTCACATTATATAAAAGGTTTCATGAGCTGGGTATAGGCTGAATCGCTCTTGTGTTATATCAAGAGAGCAGCGATGTATTTATGTGAAACTGTTACAGATTGGCCTCTCGCCCAGTGTGTGCTGGGATGGGCTCCAGCCCCCTCGCGAACCTGATTAGGAATAAGCGAGTATGGAAATGGATGGATGGATGGATGGATGGATGGATGTTTTGCATTATTGCTTAAATGTTGGTGCTGGAGTCATGCATGGCAACACGGTCATGGCTGTACTCTCTGTACAGCAATAGGATGAGTAGACGGCCCTGAGGAGCCGCAGTATTCAGAGTTCACAAATATCTGTGGCATTAAATAACAACTCAGAGGGTTCAGTGCTGATTCATTTACAGTAACCAGTGATGTTCAAATTATTAGGCAGTAAGTCATAAAGAGAATGACAAGGACAGGAGATGTGGGTGGATTGAAAAGGCAGGAAAGGAAAGAAGGAAACGGGGAAGGAAGGAGGAGGAGAAATAAATCGAAAGAAAGCCGAACGCCACAAGTGTGCTGGCGCTGTAATCATTTCCTGACCAAGACCCACCAAGAGCCAATTGGAAAAGCAACGTGCTCACCGTGCAGCCGGATTTGAGCGACAGTGAGTTTGCGGGTGCAAGTGGGTACCTGCGATCTGGCTGGGCTCCATTAATCAAAGCGGAGACTCGCTGTGATTGAGCTTTTAGTTGCCTTTCCCCCCCGAGCGCACCTGAGGCTCCCAGATAATGATTTGGAAGAGGCTGCGTCGAAGAATGAGAGGGACTCAGTATGAGCCTTCCCCCCATCCATGTCATTATGTTTCAATAACTGACACCAAGTCAGCATGGACAGGAAAGCTCCGGAAGAGGTCTGTGATCAGTCCGGTTGGAATGAGGAGCCGTCTAATGCATCAGCCCCTTTTGAAGAGTGTCATCACTACTCCCTGTTGGGCTTTAGTTGCTGAACACATGTACTAATGAATACATATGCAGGGACAATATGTAGCCCAGCACATGCATTCATTCCACCACACAAAGAAGCCCTGAATTGCAGTTGTGCAATTGTATTCATTCACCCACACAAAGAAGCCATGACCTACAATTGTAGGAGAGGAACCCCAACACAACAGCTGTTTTCTTGGACTCATTAACAGGAGTCTTATGTGCCATGCATGAATACTTGACATTCAAGGGTGACTGTGTGAGTGTGTGTGTGTGTTTATTGTTTCTGCCAGTCGATTGTTTCCAGTCCTCTGTGTCTCTCTGCAACAGCACAGGCTCCAGAATCTCACCTGCTTTACCTTATTCTATATCAAACAATATAACTTTTTTTTTTTTTTTAAATTTTAGTTCCTGGAAATAAATTGTGCCGGCTAATGCAGGAGGTGTGTTTCATGAAAGCAAAATGGGTTCTCAGGGGCCCCTTGGAAGAACTGATAATTGTTTATGATGTGGAGCTGAGTGGCAGTTACATCTCATAAGGGAGGTATCTCACCAGTAGAGAAATTAAAACATAATGGAACTTTGATGAGTTGCCTGTATACTTTATTCACATGTAATGAATTGCTTTGATACAGTGTTTTCAGAAGAAGGCTTGGTTAATTGAAAGTTACATTAATGAACAAAGTTATGTGTTGGACCACATGGGCTCCCCACAGGGGTTTGTACTGCAGGAATAGATCCTAGTCTAATTGATTTCCTCTGTGTGTTTACAGGAGGGCTTTGTGTTGAAATATTTTCTATTTCAAATGGAGTTGGAAAAAAACACTATTAGTTATCTGACTTGGTATCTTTAAGCAGTAGTTTGACAGAGAGAAATGAATTGATTTAACTCTCAAGGTAAACATTTTAAATAGTTTGAAATATGAATAAGAAAACAAGGACGCACAATGTCATTGATGCCAAACACAGCTATTTATTTGCACCTATGTTCTCCGAGAGTTTATGTGTAAAATGTAGCTTTAGAATTTTTTTCACCTATGGGGAATTATCATCGAATAATTAATAAATGGGCATTTTTGCATACAAAAAAAAAATAAAATTGAAAAGCAAAATAAAATACAGCCTTTCTGTTTATTACGGCGAATCAATGCACGCCTCCAGGGAACACCAACTAGTGATGCTGTTCTCTGCCCAGAAATGTGCACTTGCAGGCCCACTGACAGGCACAAAGTTGCCGTTTAACTTCCAGTGTGATACAATTTGGAATCAAAATGTTGTCAGTGAAATGAGCTGAGGCATAAATAACTGACTGATACTGACAACTGTTCATGTGGTCAACTTAAACACAATCCACCTTTTACCCAGAGCACATTTTACCTAAGCTACTTTATTCTTAAATAGATATTCACAACAGCAATTTTACTTCCGCTTCAGTAAAATTTCAGCGATGTAACAGTACTAATACTTGGTAAGTAAGTAAGACATACTTATTGGTAGTCTAGCCAAAGTTAAAGCCAAAGCCCAAAGGCTAAAGTCTGCACTGTAACTGGGTCTTTGTCCAACAAACCTCAGACTGTCAAGACAAGTAATCAGACCTCACCTTCACTAATTCTGAATACTGGGCCGTACCAGGCTTGTCTACTAAGCCTGATGCTGATGCATTCTGTTCATCTGCCACTGCTTTGCAATGCATGACTCAAACACCGTCATTAAGCTTGCTGATGACATGACAGTGGTGGGCCTAATCACAGACTGTGATGAGTCAGCCAACAGGAGGTATGAAGACAACAATCTGTCTCTCAACATCAGCAAGTCAAAAGAGCTAATCACTGACTTCAGGAAACTACAAACTTACCACACCCCTGTACTCATTGACGGATTTGCAAAAGAGAGATCCAGCAGCTCTCAGCAAGGATCTGATAGACAGTGATGCAAGGAAGAAGTTCAACCACGGCCCAAATGATCACCAAATTTTAACAATCTGATTCAATGGTTTGGTAAAATTTCATTTTTAAACTTTGGAAAGAATTTTGAACTTGCATTAGAATGACATTTAAGCCTCGACTGCACAAAATGACACAGGAAGCGGCTAAAGACAACTAAAGATATCACAACTTTTCATGTCAGCGCTACGATTACATCAGTTTTCATCACTGGTAAAGGCCCTCATACCAAAATCTATTCATCATCAAAATGTTTGCTGGGCTTCAATTCCTTATAGAGGCCAACAAGAACACTGAGGACCTCACATGGATCCCTAGCACCTTTTTCCTGATTAAGAAGGCACGACGCTGTCTTCACAGGCTGGGGAGCTGGAGAAAGTCAACTTGTCCTCCAAATCCTTCATCAGCTTCAAAAGATGCAGCTCTTGTTACATCATGGCCTGCTTCTCTGACTGCTCGGCTTTCCAAAGGGGGGGGG
>OMKZ01027215.1:0-21754 GCA_900302535.1 Neoniphon sammara
TCACTATCTCACGCCACAGAGCTGTCGACAAACACACACACGCTCCCACACACACATACACACAAACACACTCGCCCTCTCTAAGATAAATATATGCATCTCAGCCTGGGCTTTGTATTCCACTCTAGCCAATTCTCACACTCAGGTCTGTCCCCAGTCTAAACTCATTGTTAGGTATCATGGTTGGGCATCCTGTCCTGCCCTGTCTGAGCCCACCATCTCCTCACAGCATTAATTTTTTTGTTTTTTACCCGCTGCAGGTTGGTGCCATGCTGGCGGCTGTGTTCTGGACCCAGCGGCATCGCATTTTGAATAAATGCGGGCCTGCTGTACTTTGCCGAGCCAAATGTTTTGTAGCCTAAAGGGAAAACGCACTTCAGATAGTTAATTTCAGCTGGAAGGAACCATTGAGGAAAGCTCCTCATTTACAATGGTGTCGAGTTAACGATAAAACATAACCACATAAAATGCAGAAAGATAACATATAGAATAGCAAAAAAATGTAAAAATAAATAAATAAATAAAAAATAAACCAACCATCAATTAAGACAAAAAAAATCATGAAAATATGATCACTAAACACCACAATATGATCATAAGATCAACATGCAAAATAAATACTCCTTACAGTCGGTTTATTAAAGACATAAGCAATCAAGGTCAACAAATGGTGTTGAGGTGTTGACAATCAGTCCACTCCCGATTAATCAGATTTACTTTAGGAGAAGTGGCAGTCTGCTGCAGGAATAGCGGCCTGGCTGATGAATCTGTTGTCATATTTTACTTTATGCCACGGTGGGGTTCCCCTACTCTGCGGTTTGGCCAACCACAGCAAAGCGTTCGGTGACATCAGCACTATTGTGTCACGGACTTCTGACAGGAAATGAGGTTTGTTTAACAGATTATGCCGAGGGACATTGCACTTTGTCACTGTGGTAACCAAACATGATTACTGCTCTGAGCGACACATGCCTGCAGGACGGTTAAGTCCTAAGGGCCAAAAACCCGTTTGAGCCGCCCGCTAACACTCTTTGGAAAAAGTCCCTGCTGAGAAACTGGAGCACGGATGGAAAACCTATTTCATTCCTTCTTTTCCCACCCCAGAGCTTTTGAAGGTTTTTAACAATGCCAAGACGTTTTTTTCTCCCCTCGCACATGATGTGATCGAAGTGACTAAATAAAGCAGCGAGGGAAAAATGAGGCTATTTCTGCTGCTAGAGAGCTAATGCACTTTACTGTTTAGCTGAATGAGATCTATGAGGCGTTGACAGGCTGAATGAATGCACACTTGTAGATGACAGAGTAACCTTTTTGTCACCACCACCAAAAGCAAAAATATATATATACACCCATCTCCTCAGCTGAAATAATGAAGTGGGCTATAGAGAAGAGTCCCATTCCCTATAATTGAGACTCCATAGATGTACTCAGTTAACCCTAAAATAAATTCTTCATTAACCACAAAAATAATAATAATGCCTTTAAGCAGCATATTTGACACGTGTACAGTACTATCAAAAATGAAATTTACAAGCTTTGGGTGTTTCTAATAAATAATCATCTTTGCATTCTTCATTTAAGTCCAGTGTAAATAAGGTTAAAGGTGTAAAAAGTGTAAATATTGTTAAAGGAATACTCCGTTTTGGGCAAAATACCCTTTGTCCGACTTAGCTGGACTGAGACAAGATGTTCTATACCATGTTCACCTCTGTACGTCCACTGCTTCGGTTCCGATGGTTAGCTTTTCATGTTAGCATAAAGACTTAAAGTTTACAGGAGTCATTAGCCTAGCTCCATCAAAGTGAAAAAATAAACCTTACAGGAATTCAGAAGCTGTCTTATTTACATTGTGTAATATGATACATTGTGTAAAATAAGACAGCTTCGGAGTTTCTGTAAGGTTTATTTTTTCACTTTGATGGAGCTAGGCTAATTACTTCTGTACACTTCAAGTCTTAATGCTAAGCTAACATGAAATGCTAACCATCGAAACCGAACCAGTGGACATACTGATGTGAAAATGGTATTGAACATCTTGTCTCAGACTGGGTAGGTTGGAAAAAGGGTATTTTGCCCAAAATATTGGAGTATTCCATTAAAGTTAGAAGGTACACAATTGTATATTGCGCTCCTTGTCCAAGCACAATGCAGAAACCATTTTCTAACTTTACTCAATGCGTGCCACACCCATACAATCAGAATGACCATTGTTTTTTTAGGTAGGTTGGCATTGTGCACTTTCTGGCTAGGTGACAAATATTGGTGGTTGTGATTGATATATAGAGTATAAATGTGTGCGTGCATGTGTGTGTGTGTGCGCACATTCCTGTACGTGCCAGCTCACTCCCAGTACAATAGACCGGTTCCATTCCAGACATACTGTAGTGTCGGGGCTCCCTTCCAAAGAAAGCAGGGGTACCCCACCCTTCTTACCCTGAAGCCAAGGACCACCGGCTCCTACCGGCTCCCACCGGTTCCTCTGACCCACATCCACACCTCATTGTGAGGTGAGAGAAACAGGAAGAGGTGTGGAGAGTTCTGGAAATGGACAAATAGCCCCTTCCCTCATCAAATCGCGCTCTCTGCACTTGTTTTCCCAATTCACCCGGCAGACTGGCACATCCGCCAGAAACACCACTCAGGCAGTAACGCAAGTGTGAACTGTTAATGCATTTGTCGATCAAAACACACACACACACACACACAGTCACCCCGCAAGTGAGAAGGGGAGGAAGGGAGGGAAGGAGGAAAGGATGGAAGGGAGAAAGAAATGGAGGGCAAGTGAAGAATAGAGTATAAAACTGGAGTTGTGAGAAAGGTTTTGTTTTGTTGGAGGTAACACTAGCATGGGCGGTTCATGTATAAACAGCGAGGTGGAACACTGAGATGTGTATCGAGGGAGGTTGGCAGGTCCTGCGCTTGGCCGAGGCCATGTATCCTGTAGAGAGGGGATTTTTCGACTGTGTGTGTGTGTGTGTGTGTGTGTGTGTGTGTGTGTGCGTGTGGTATTAAAGACGCCACTTATGTAAAGTGTGTGTGCGGGCTAATCAGCTGAGCCCCGGATCGAGTTCCTCTCCTGCACAATGAAGCTTTCAGTAGCCTTGCTGGACTGCTGCCACCATAATGCTTTTTGCAGTGTGTTATCACAATCCTCCAACTGATAACCCAGATTTATGCAGTGAGTGTGTGTTGGCATGTCTGACATGGCTTTTCTTAGAGTTTACCGTACAAGGTTCAGGAGGTCTGATATCCGTCAATAAGGTCCACACCCTCGGATCATCCTGCCCCTTCTGCACAATTCACATCTCAAAATCTTTCTCAAATGCTTCTCTTTAGCTGCATCTTCATAGATTTAACAAGGGAAACCTACACGGGATAAGAGTGTGTCTCATAGTGTTCCTAATGGGGTGGTCACACAGGTGCTAAAGAAATATACGTGTCCCTTACACACCTTTCAAAACCCGGGCAGATACGAAAAAATTATTGCTTCCGGTGGTGAAATTTCCTACTCACTGAGCTCACTTTGACCTGCAAATTTGCGTGATGCCACGATACTCAACCAACGAGAGACTATGCAGGACTGACCTCTCGCACTCATCAAATTCAAAATGGAAGGACCTCTGATTGCTGCGGTGTAGGATTCGCTCCAGGGTGAAGTTGCCTTTAGCCGTCGACTGGAGGCTGGTCAGCCTGCCAGGCTGCGCAAGCACCACCCTCTAGTACAACCAATCAGATCATGAGCTCGAGCACAACCAGTCAGATCACATTGAGCCAGAGAGCTTCCCGCCTCGGAGCTAGCCTGCCTTGGAGCCTGCACCCTCAAGCTAAAGAACGTTATTCATATATTGTAAACTAAAATGCGATTGAATTGTGATATATTATTAAAGAAAATGTCTTATTAGCACTTCAACTAAGTGCTAACCTTTTTTTTTCATCTTTTTTATATGCATTTGCTAAATAGTGAGCTTGACTGCTTTACAAGGCGTGGACAACAGCATAGAGGTCTAAACATTTTGTGTTCCCTCATTCCATCTTGTGGAGTTACTTGAGGAAACAAAATAAAAGTGGAGCCAGGATTTTCCAAACAGTTCCTCTTGGAGTGGAGTGTTTAATCTAAATAAGACAAGTTAGAGTCTGGTTGATTCAGGCTACAGCAAGGCTATCTCAGGACAAAGGCCACAAGTTTTGATGGGTAACCAGCACTGCAACCCTCTGCTTCTTTGTACTTTCATCTTCTTCTACAATCTGGCATCAATTTATAACTCATTCACATGCCTTGCCTCACCTCAGCTTGACCTATACCCTGAAGCTTTTGGGGGAAGGCGTGCCTGCGTGGGTATCTGCCTGTTTCATGTGGACACATTTGGTCCATCTGTCCTGCATTCATGCGTGTGTGTGATTACCCAAGCTTCCTTATCTTTACTGCTGGCGTTTGAGTGGTAAAGTTTGTCACAGAGAGGGATCACACTCCTGATTTAAACCCTTTCAAGTGTTTGGAGGTGTGCTGATATTGCAACAGCTTCATCTTGAAGCCTCTGAAGCCTTTGGTCAGTCCATGGCTCATCTGACCATGAACAGGGGAAAAGACTGAAAACACATGCGCTTGAATAAATAGGGGCGGTGGTAGCTTGAAGATTAGAGAAGCAGCTGGGACCAGCTGGAAAAATCTGCCCAGGGAAAGTGAATGAGTAACACTCTCCCTCACTCAGTAACTACTGGCGAGGTGACCTTGAGCAAGGCATTTAACCTTGAACAAGCAGAGCTTCTCCCAGTGTCCAGCAGCTAAAGACTCTGGTTGAACTGGGCAGCTCCCACATGTGAGTGCGTACAACTGAAGTAGGGTGGTGCCGAAAACCATGATGCTCAGCAATATCTTTCCCTGGATAAATACAGTTTAAACTTGAAAAGGTCTTTGACTGGTTGTCTTAACCTTGGGTACAATTGATTCCTGCACCATTCCTGCACTATGATTCTTTTTTATGAACAATATTCACTTGACTTTTATAAGTGTGTATAAAAACATAATGACTTGGAACTATATTTTTCCCAAAAGTATTCCTAACTGACGCTCAGAGCACATCATTGCATTGGGCCTTCATTAACAGGAAAGGTCCAGTGTCCCTTGAATGGAAACACTTGTTAGACTGTTTCACGTAATCTTTCTATAACTGTCAAACTGAATAAATTTGGAAGGCCATTTATAATTTCTTAAAGTACAATTTCTTAAAACTACACAAATGTCCCCTCAAATATACACTAGTGCTCTTAAAGGCACTTCTCTTTGAGGTGGTACATCTAAAGGGACATGGCTGTACCTTTTCTAAGGGTACATTTTTCTAAACTTGGCACACATGATTGTTCTTCTAGAGGTACATGTGACAGAGGCACAAATGCGGGCCAATGCATATGGGTGCAGTATTCTAACTCTAATAGGGTACAGTCCCAGCAGCAAGTATTTTAGGTACATTCTTGTACCTTGATTTCAGAGAGTTTAGTTGGTATCACGAATTAAATATGTTGCAAATTGTTCCTTTACCATTAACTGGTCTACCAAGTCACAGTTTACTTTCACTTTCTAAAGTTTTCCCCATCATATAAAATTCACCCGATTTTTTGGCCCAAGCTACAGACATATATGTTTGCACAGTGGGTAATATACCCAGCATCATGGGAAATGCAGTTTTTCCTTTTCAAAGCTGTTCTTAAGGGAGTGGCTTTCCTGTGTCCACTCAGTTTATCCATTCCAGCCTGCCATCGGCACCGTGGCAGACACATTTATTCAAGTCCATTCCTCCTACGTGAGGCAAAAATGGATACTTGGAATGGAAGTTTGGATATGAGCTTCAGACCAGGCCAGACAAACCTCCCACGCCAAGTATCCAAACCAAGGTCAAGACTTCCTTACCACTCCCTAATTACACATTATGACTGTGGAATTCTGACATTTCTGATCTGCATCCATGCAGATGACCTGTACATTTTCTCTACTTTATATTTGTGTGTGTGTCTCCCCCCAGAATCCTGTTCTTGTCAGAGTGGAGAAGACTCTGAAACAAAACTTAGACCACAACACACTAAATCTCTCCACTGAAATGAATACTAATGCAATTCTTTTAAAAATTCAGTAATGAAATTCTATTGGTCTGCAGCTCCTCGAAGGAAATATGCACTGTAAAGCACTTCAACATAGTTAAAAACGACTGTTTATTGTCACCTTGTATGGGTCCATTTAGATTTTTGGTGCTCTATCTTGTTCCTGCAGATGATGTCATATTTCATCAACATATCTCAAGTTGACAGCTAACAATACCCATTTTTGCAAATATCTGTGCATATTACCCCCATTTCTCAATCAGAACAGCTACAATGCACGTTTGCTGTTCTGGATTCATTTCTGTATGTAGATTACTTCCATCAGCCAACAATGAATCCAACAATTTGAATACTTGCAATGTATATTTACCTGTCTGAACACAGTTCTGTACATAAATTCCTCCATCTCTTCATCTGATAATGTGAATAGCTAGCAATGCACACTTTCAAATCATTGTCAAACCCAAAAATCTGTCAATGATGACATTTCACTTGATTTATATGCTGTTTTCCTCAGTTGTAGTCACTGTATATCCCTCTAGTCTTCTATATGTCTCGTCTATTTCCTTGCTTCTGCTGCTGTGACAGCCAGATTCCCCACAGGGATCATTAAGGTTTCATCAAGTCTAATCTAATGCGATGGAGTCCGGGTTGAAAAGGTTCAGAAGCTTTGGCCCAGATTTGTAGTTTGTGGATGGGAAACTGCTGTACGAGGATGACGAACGGATGTTTTCCTGATCTGTGGAGCAGATGAGGCTGATCACAGCTAGGCTGCAGGGAAATGTGGACCAACACATCTCGGTGATTACGGAGTGTGTGTGTTTACGGTCAGCGGAGGGGAGGAATGCCTTGTGACCGCAATGAACCCCTGTTAGCTGCAGTGTGTTACAGTGTAATTGATCTGCACAGATTGCTTGCGCGATATGACCAAGCTGTTACGGTGGGGAATGAAAACAAAAGGACAAGTCGGAGAGTGTGTTGCTGTGCACGCCTGTATACAAGTGTGTTTGCACTGTATGCAAATACACTGTGCTCGCCCCAGCGCCTCCAACGTTTGAGTCATTGCATAGCAGAGCAGTGGGATCACTGCTTCATTCTCTGGTGTGTAATGTAATGTATTTTGCTGCACTCAGGGAAAATGCCTCCCCAAAAGAGCTGTTTTTGCACAATTATTAATTATAGTATTGTTGTTTAAAATGAAATAATTTTGATATGAGATATGCGGCTGCAGGCTTCCCATATCAACAGCCCCTCCGCACCACCATGAACAAGTCAGGTTTCACCTCCGGCTCTTTGTTTCAAACCTGATATTTTGCCCTATTGTTTGACCGTCACGGCTCAGCGTTTTCTTTCTTTTCTTTGCTCGGCCTCTCTTTCTTTCTATGTTCCTCTCCTGGGGATTTTTCAGGGTCGCCGTGGGGAGGAGCAGGCAGGCGGTTATGGAGTTTAGTGGGGCAGTGTTTCCCTGCCAAGAAATGAGTTCACCGAACCAGCGTTTCCCCCAAGGAGAAGCGATAAGGTTCTGCAAGAGGCCTGGGCTGCCACTTGAGTTACAGACATGAAGGGAGAAACGGGGAGGAACAAAGCAGCAAGGAGGGTGAATGTATGGTGTAGACAAAGAGGAGAGGGAGACAGAAAGATAGACATACAGAAAGATGGGAGATGCCACGCCAGCTTGATTCAACCCTGCTGGTCCCATCAATCGGTTTGTCATGACAAATGCAAGCTTTGTTCAAACCCACAGAACTTTATTTGCAATTCTAGAATTCTGCAATTCTAACCTTGGGATTCTAGATCCCAAGGTTTCCAAAGATGCCAAATGTCCAGCTGAATTACAGGAAAGTGTGTATAAAATGATGCACAAGACATTTAGATATTTTCTGTTTGATGTAATTCTGCAGCCATAAAACAATGGCATCTTGGCTTTGAATATTTCACTCAATAGAAGCTTGATATAGCTACAATGAAGCTGCAACCAGCAAATACACAATATGGATGTGATGTACAATATGGAAAACAATATTTTTCTAAATTTGAAGCAACTTGAGGGGAAATTTAAGGGAAAACCAGAGTTTAAGGGTTTAAGAAACTGAGTCAAGATGGATGTGTTTGCAGTATAGGCGTGTAACAGCGAAGCAAGACAGATGAACAGGGAGAGAAGGTGGACTGTGGCTGCAGAGGGAAGGAGAATGAAATGGTGTGAAAGCAGAACAGGGAAAAGGTCACGTAAGGGAGGTTTACAGTGTTGCTAATCCGGTGCTGAAGGCAAGCTTATCCTTTCTCTAGTATCTGTCTGCCTGAGGGCTGATTCTTACAAAGTCCTAGGTTCAATTCCTCTGCAGTAGGACATGTTAAACAGAGCTGATGCTGTAACGATCAAACATGCCGTCATGCATGATCATGTTCACACACACGCACACAGACTGACACACACTTTCTGCACTTTGAAGAAGGCTGCCTTCCAACCAAACCCCTTTTATGAATAGCCACATGTTCCACGTTGCCACAGCGACGGACATTGACATCACTGCGGTGGTGACGCCTGACTGGGTCAGCTGTGGCCAACGGCCCGTAGCGTGGTGTTTCATAACAGTGGTGGGGGTTTCTCCCCTTTAAAAACCGCGCGGCGATGGAAAATAAACCGGCAAATAAAGTCAGAAAAATAAAAGCAGGAATAAAAACGGGGGTTCCAGGAGAGGAAAAAAGAGTGGGAATCAGTTATCGTAGCAGCTGGGAAGCATCCTTTGCGGAAAGCTAGTGTGAGGCGCAATGGTGATGAAGTTATGACATCCTGAACAGATCTTTTACAGCTTGACAAAGGGGGTCTAGTCCTGGCAGTTGACTAATATGAATGAACCTAATTGTAATGGACTATGCTATACCTCACAAGGCTCTTTATAAGCAGGGATGTAAACTATGAGCTCCATTCGATGATCATGAGGCAAAGAATAACCATGCTGTCATTAAACCCATTAATTTATGTGTTTTACCCTTAAAGGAATACTCCAACGTTTTGGGCAAAATACAATTTTTCTGACTTACCCAGACTGAGACAAGATGTTCGATACCTTTAACCTCTGTACATCCATTGGTTTGGTTCCTATGGGTAGCATTTTGTGTTAGCTAAGCATAAAGACTTGAAGTCTACAGGAGTCATTAGCCTAGCTCCGTCAAAGTGAAAAAAAAATCTAGAGTTGTTTTAGGAGAAGGCACTTTGACGGAGCTAGGCTAATGACTCCCATAGACTTATGCTAAGCTAACACAAAATGCTAACCATCAGAACTGAATCAATGGACGTACAAAGGTGAAAATGGAATCGAACATTTTTTTCTCAGTCTGGGTAAGTCAGTAAAAGGGTATTTTGCCCAAAATGTTGGAGTATTCCTTTAAAACCCTGTCTTCATATAACCTACATCAGTTTGACAGTACTTACTATGATTTATGTCAACCTGAAAATATGTTCAGCTCTATTCTGGACATGAAAAAATGGCTCAACTTAATTTAGGTAGGTTTCTCCCTCCACTACATTCCTCCTTGTACGGCCAAATAGAAGCAAAGTGGAGATAATGAGTGTTGGCTTACAGAAAACTAATCCGATGCAAGAAATGTCAAGTCAGGCAGGATACAGTTGGTTCTTAATGACTTATTTTTCCTAAAACAGGTGAACAGGTTTCTGTGGTATTTTCTCATTCTGCCTTTCAAGATTTGTTTTGAGAAAATTCCTGACAAAAGTGCATCTCACAGTGTTTCACAAGACTTTAAGGCTGAAAATGAACCCACGCCACTCGCTACAATGAGCATTTTTTTTCTTTTTCTTTATTTCTTTCATTTTTTTCGCAGTGTGGAAATGTTGGAATCACGGCGATGAATGCCAGCCAGCGCAATATTTATTCCTTTGCGCTGTGAGATTATGAGATTGGATGTTTATAGCCGCAGTTGTGTTATATTTAAGAGGTGAAACGCCAGAGAAGCGGTACGCGGTGCCGGCCAAGATGGATCACGTCAGGCTGTGCAGTCGATCCCCCCCTCTCAGAGCCGGATTTGCAGGGTGGTGCGGTGCCAGGGGGAACACGCACAAACAAAGGCGGTTTCATTTTTCCGTCCTCCACCCTTTTCCCCCCTGGTTCTTTCTCTCTTTCTCTTTCTCTTCTCCCACCAGCTCTGGACCAAACACTGCCATGCCCAGACCTTTCCTTTCTCTTTCAGTACAGTTTACAGATGTTGAAAAGATTTATTTTGTATGAGAATTGTGTTTCACTTCTTATAATAACATAAGGTGGTTCCTGGATTGATTACATGGAGTTTTGGCAAATCATTCAGAAGCTATTTAAGGCCATGAAAACTGTGTGTTTGTGTGTGCCTTCAGGATATCCATAGATCCTTAAAGTGTCAGAAAAAGTCTTAAATGATCTAAATTTAAGGCCTTAGAATTAAATTTAAGCAATTAGGGATCAGGCTGGCCAGCTTTGTGTCTTTATGCTGGTTGTTAAATTGGTCTTAAAAGTCGTAATTATGTATTTTGGTCTCAGTAACTCATACTTATCATCCTGTTTAGATAGCAAGCGCTTTCTCAAACAGTGGGAATGCCTCTAGTTTCTTTACACAGTGTTTGCCTGTGTTTTGCATTGACACTTCAAAGGCTAATTATGGGTCGACTTCACTTGATAACATTATAAATGACTTCCCTTATGATGTCCCTGCCCTGACCCACTGATAGGACCCATGCCAGTTTTAACAGTCCGCTGCCACAGAAACCACACTTTACAACGGACTGCATCCTGTCCTCTGCTTTTGTGCTTTAATTTATGGCTGGGTGCAAGATGGAATATTGATTTTGATTTTTCTCACCCAGTCTAAGCATTCTAAGGAGCAGAACAAGCCTCAGTTTCCCTTTTTAAAAAGAAAATGGCAGTAATGGTCAAATTCATGCACACACTCTTTTCATATTCAGTTTCATATTGAGCATCTCAAGCGTGATTTCATGTTACTCACCAATCAGTCAAGACATTTTTTTAATAATTGTGCTAAACAGCAGGAAACCGCATCAAAGTGTGTGTGTGCAGATTTGGCTGCTCTCCTGTTGCTTCAAAAATAAAAGAATAACACCTCAATGCCCCAAATAAGCACAGAAGAATCCAAAGCCTGTAATACTGGATTCATTAAAAGCATCAAACCATTAAACCCTGTCTTCTTCCAGGCTCCAAACAGCGGCCCTCCTCCTCTGCCCAGCTCCTCTCTGCCTGAAGGTTACTATGAGGAGGCAGTTCCTTTAAGTCCTGGAAAAGCTCCTGAATACATCACCTCCAGTGAGTGACTGATACACATTTCACTGATATAAAGTGGCCACCCTCATAGTTATACATGTATACTTAATACACATGTAGCTGAAGAGAAACAGTGAATTTACTTCTCAGGTTGACATGGTCCTGTTTGAGGTTTTTTTTTCCCCCACTGGAAATCTGTTTAGTGACACTGTGGTAAAAACGCTGTTTTCCATTTCTTTTTCTTTTTTTCTACCACTTATTATAGGCATATGAGTAAAAGTTTTAATGCTAAAAGTCATACTTAATGGAAAATATTCCATACGCAAATGGAAATGAATTTTTTTGATGGATTAAATATTGTTAACTTCACTATTAAATATTTTTCACAGTAGTTTTTGGTAACTGCTTATACTTGCACTACTGTTAATGCCAATGTCTTGTTTTATAATGTTTACTGGTATATGCATTCAGTTGCACTCTAATGAAGTGAAGATGTAATATGAAGAAAAGTTAGTTGGGAACCACTTCTCTTGAGTTATGCTGGGTCTTCTGCAATCTCTACCTCTCTCTCTCTGTCTCCACCTCTCTCGCCCTCTCCACTCTCAGACTATGACTCAGACGCCATGAGCAGTTCCTATGAGTCGTACGACGAGGAAGAGGAGGACGGGAAGGGCCAGAAGATGCGTCACCAGTGGCCGTCAGAGGAGGCGTCCATGGATCTGGTGAAGGACGCGCGGATCTGTGCCTTCCTGCTGCGCAAGAAACGCTTCGGCCAGTGGACCAAACTGCTCTGTGTCATTAAGGATAACAAACTCCTGGTACGGGATGGTTACATACATGTTTGCATTTGCACATACGTGTACAATTTGAACAAAAAAGTTATTTGCAAGTAGATAAAATGCTAGTGAGAGAAAACTTGATCTGAAATGTGTTTGAAGGAAGGTCAGAGAACTTACCCAGCATCATGTAATCCTTCAACTCCGTGACGAGGTTTTCACACAACACTATCATGTTTGGTTTACCTTATCCCTATCTCTTGTCTTTCCCTCCAGTGCTACAAGTCCTCCAAAGACCACACCCCCCAGATGGAGCTGGTCCTATCAGGATGCAGCATTACACACATCCCCAAAGACGGCAAGAAAAAGAAACACGAACTGAAGATCGTCCACCAGGGGGCAGACGCCCTGGTGTTGGCTGTACAGAGCAAAGAGCAGGCGGAGGAGTGGCTCAAGGTAACCCTGATTCATCACAAAACCAGGAAGGGCAACCTTGCCATGATTGAAGACAGCTTTTTCAGGTTTTTCATGTTCAGTGCATTTGAACTTCATGAGTTATACATTTGAGCTCATAAACGGAAAAAGCATAAGAAGGGGCAAGTGGTTTTTTGGCTTATCAAGAGTTGGGGGCCAAGAAGTGACAGAGACCTCGTGCAAGCTGTACAGGGAAAAGGACATAATATGTTCAAGGCAGTTCGGAAACTTAGAGGTTTCTGAGGCTAACAGGATAAGCAAGGGGGTGATGTTCCTAAATTGGATAATTGGAGATTTGTATAGGTCCTATTCATTTCTACACCGTCCTCTGAAAGTGGAAGTTTCCCAGTTGGCGTAGCTCAAGGTAACAAGATCAAAAAGTACACAGGTTACTTCGTTTTCTAAAACAGATCATTCTGGTCCTTAATTGTGACTGACTAAATTATGTTCCAAGCCATTTTAAAAATACCTGATGACCACATTACTGTTCAATTCAATGAAAAGAACAATTCAATTAAAAAAAAAATCATCAATCATACTGGTGCTTATCTAGCAGACACTCGAGGCTGTGATATACAGTGATTGGTGAACAGCTAAAAGGGTTGTAGTCCTCTTAGCTGTTCTAAAATTACTGTAAACCACAGCCTCTTGTGGCTTACTGCTTAAACTCATGAGCTGTCAAACACAGTAAAGGGTGCTGCACACCAGCATCAACATCGCTCACCATAGATTGTAGCAGTAAGGTTCACGTTGGGGTGAAGTTCTTGGAATCAGTCTGTAGGCTTCATTTCGGATGTTTTTGTCAGCAAGGTAAAATTAGATGCACTTTAACAACGCTCTTAGTGGAAGAACAACTGGGGTTTTGTTCCTCAGGATGGGCGCCTTTTCCTGATATTGTATGAGCAGCGGATTGTTATGAACAGGTGGTTCTTGATGGTTTCACTCTGATGTCAAGATGTTTGGTTTCTAGTCTTTCTCTGATCCCCCCTCTTCTCTGATCTTTCCCTTTGGGTGCTCAACGAGTCCGCAAAACAAACCTACCCTGCAGACATCAAATAGGGTCCGGTACATTCTAGCTTTCAAGCCCTCTGTCCATTTGTTTACTGCAGTGCCAGTACCTCTGGGCTATTCTGTTTCAATCTCAGTGGGAAAGAAGGGCCTCGTCTGGCCTTTGTATATAAAAGAAACACCAGAACTCCCCCCTCTTCCTCCTCACCCTTGCACCCCTTTTCTCTCCAGAGAAACTCCTGGAAACCCTTGTTTATCCTTGACAACCTATTGTACGCTATTTTAAGATCCCTTCTCGTCCCTTTCCGCAGAGCTTTTTTATTATTTTTTTTTAAAGCGCTCAAGTTACTGTTGTGCCCGCATGTCTCTGCCAATCCAATTCCCTTCGCTGCAGTTTTACCAGCAGGCCTTTGGACATGGCCACACCTTTTTTCATAAGCTGGAGAAGCGTGGAGTAATTTTGCCCTGCAGACCATTGATGGAAACACCAGCCTCTTGTATTTGCTTTCAGTCTTTTTTCCCTCTTTTCTTATGGTCTCAACCCTTCCGTGTTTACGGCTGTCAGGAAACAAAGATCAAAACAGTTTGCTGTATTTTTCTTGATTCAATTATTCATTCTGGATAGTAATTAGTCAGTGTTTATTGATTGGCTGGGGGGGAGCACACCCAGTTGGGACTGAGGCACATGCAAGCGGTCGCAAACAGACCCGTGAAAATATACAAATCCCCGTACCACCCAAACTACGGCAACAACTGGAGTAATTGATGCTGGGAGAAACTGGATCTCAGCACATATTTAGTCAGGTGTCTGGATATTGGAAACACATTGAACTGATAACGTTATGGCAGAGCAAACGCGTGGGTTTTTCACCCTGGCAATCACGCCGGTGTTTTTGTTCGTTTAATCGATGTACATGTAGTTCGTCACGCCGCTGCAATCAGCAGTCATCAGACCCAGTTGGCTGAGGTTCTGCGTCCAAACCCCCGCCTTCCCTTCCAAAACGGGCCTGGATTGAAAGTCCATCTGCTCCCTTCGCATCATTAGCAGCAGAGTGAGCGAGAGTTAGATTCCCTGGCCTGCTCTGCGTTCTGTTGAGCCTGAGGGCGTGCTGCAGCGGCGTCCAGCCAGAAAGATTAGAGCATGAGAGTGTGTGTCTTTGTGTCTGTGTTTGGATATTGTGTTGCTAAGACCACAGGGTAGTTTGCACTCAGTCATTTATTTATTCCCTCATTTCTGTAGCTGCTCTCGCCATCTCCTCTTGCCTCTTGACCTCTTTTTTCTCCAGCCTCTCTTTTTTCTTTTCCCCTCTGTTGACCTCCTCGTCTACCCAGAGGCATAAAACTTCAATAACAATCATTCTTGCATTTCACATTACAGATTTGGATAATGGAAATAAAGATTTCTTTAGACATTTCCCACCCTCGTGGATTGAGCTGGGCCAACAGTGTGTCCTCATGACAAACTGACGCCATGTAAAATTGCATTAAGGAAATGGAGACGAGGAGAGGACGGGAAAGGAAAGAGGGAGAGGAGGAACGAATTGAAATGAGGGGAAAGGAGGGGAGATATAAAGGTAGAGGAAGGGAAAAGAGAAGACAAAGGGGGAGGAAGGAAGAAAAAAGAGGAATGAGAGATGAGATTCGAGCAGAAAAGAAGTGAAAGGAGGGTGAAGGGAGGAAGGGTAGAGTACCTGAGGGTTTCCAAGGCTGACTAGTTACAGTAATGACTCTCCCAGACATTTTCTGCTAATGACGTGTTTATGGAACAGACATGTCCATATTGTGCTCTTACTTCATTCTCCTAGACCTTCCCCGTGCTTTGTTTCTGGTTTCTATGCATTTTCTCTCCCTTTCCCTCCTCCTTCTACCCTTACCTCATCTCTCTTTTGCCCCCCACTTCAATATGACGAGATTTTCTTTGTCTTTCTGACTAATGCAATATCTTCCTGCTTATTCTTTTCTCTTTCCCCACTCTTTCCATGGGAAAGCTGTCATAGCCTTTTCTGCACTTGGTGTTCGGACAGTAAGTTGTACGTCTAGCATTTGCTCTATGGCTGCTCACATCCCGCCTGCTCAAATGTGCATTCAGACTCCACAGTCCAACTGCTAGTCCATCATGGCTTCAAATTGCTGCACGGCCCTCTGCAGTGCATGCAAATGTGTTTTGTTCAGTGAGCAATGCATTTCATCTACATGGTATATTTGCAATGCACTGAATTCAACCCTACCACCTTGATAAGATGTAACATATGCAGTGCACTGTGTTAGTATCACTTGGCCGTTTGAAGAATCTTTATGGTGAAGCAATCTCATTACTTTTAGGACCGTGTGAAAAAGTATTCATATACCAGGAACTATATTTGAAGGATGAGTAACACTCTGCAGCATGGCACCCTGCAATCTAAAATTAAGTTGAAATGACCTCATGTAATGTGAGCATGAAAGGTCAAATTACAGCAATATTCAAATTACTTTAAGATAAAGAATGAATGTCTTTTATTAAATGTGTTGCCGCTCAAACAGTATATTCCAAGTAAGAAAAAGGCTTGAATACATATTCAAATTATTATTCAAACTTATGTGCACAAATGTACTTTGTATCCTATAGATTTTAGACCAAACATTCAAAATATATGCAGATATTTTTTAATTTATAGCACAAGCAAATGTGCAAAAAGTCACGTGGTGAATACATTTTAAAGCACAGTACCTCTGAAAGCATGCAGCTGCAGCATGCTGATCAGCAACGTGTCCCTTTTATTGAAAGCGGTGTTTCAACACCCAAAACTACCGCACACAGCCCCGCCGCTTTGAGCTTGATTTGTAGGACCTCATCAGACCTGGCAACCCGGTCTGGCAGCACCGCTCTCCAGTGGAAGATAGACATTATGTTTCTGTCTGTCCCGCTCGCCGGCCTCTCAGCCGCTCGGCAAGCCAAACCCATGGAGCCACAGCCTGTCATTTCCCCCGCGAAACCCAATTATGCTCTCTGCTCGCCAAAACCAATGAGCTGAGGAGCCTGCAGCGGCCAGAGATGCTTTAGAATGCTTGTGGAGAAGCTGATGGGGGAGTGTGTGTGTGTCTGTGTGTGTGTGTTTGTGTCATAGAGCACATTTGGACTTGCAGACACAGTGGTTCATCTAAAAAATCTAATTTCACAACGCCTGCCCCACTCATCTGTGCACACCCCTGTCACCACCACTCGCCCCGGGTTGCCAGGTCTGACAGCGGGGTTGCCAAGCCTGAAGTCCTGCAAGGTCATGGTAATGCCCGCCGGCGCCCCGTTCAGAGCCCTGCATATCTCATTCACCCTGATTGGACCTTATTGCATAAGGCTTCCATGGGTGTAGTAAAATACTGCGGCATAATATGTGTAGCAGGCCATGTGGCCTGCTACACAACCCCCCTCCTCCCCCCACCCCTTCGACACACACATACTTTACCTCTTGTAGAGTTACCGTACTGCATGCAGAGTGTGTCGCCTTATAATCCCTTGGCTGCCATTCAACAGGAGGGGATATCGCAGGCAGAGGGGAGTTCACCGCACATGTGGGCTGCATTACTAACAGGCACGTTCTCCAGGCTGAAGGAATGAGCTGTTTAATTATGTGCCGATGGTGTGAGGAAATATTTTAGGATTTTTTAATGGCAGATCCACCCATGCGGGGTAGGACCTAGCATTCCACCAGCCATGGTGAGACGTCACAACGTATAAATCAGATTCCCTCATCAGTGCTCAGGACGTGTGTGAGCTTTCTACTAATGGGAACCGCAGCCTGGCTAATTAATGCTTCCTTGTGTTTCCAGGTGATGAGGGAGGTGTGTGTCAACGGCAGCGTGGACTCCGATGGAGCCGGATCTGGATCGCCAGTGCACAAACCTGAACTGGAAAAGGTAAACACACTGTTGATGGATGTGGATTGTGGTGCACCAGTCTTGTAGAGTTGTGAAGTGGACACAGGTCCTGGAAGTATTTCCCCTCATTGTTTTTCCCCATTTGAAATATTAATGAACACTGTTCATGAAGCAATGCACTGTGGGACACGTTGCTGTCTTGTACCTTTTATCTCAGTGAATCTGAATTAATTGATTTTAAATGGTGTGTATGTTCTTTCTCGATAATGTCCACTTAGGAAATGCCAAATGCTTCCTGATTTATTACTAATGTTAATATACAAGGGATTTTTGCATGTATTAGGGCTTGGACGATTGCAAATTTTGGCTTTATTTTCCTCCCATGCACATATACCTCCATCCATAAGGGCCTCTCGGCTTAATGGAGCTCAGGCAGCATAGGGCAGTAAAAGCTCTAATTGTTTGCCAAATAACACTTTATTACTTGTGGCATAAGATGAAAACTACCAGGAGGCGAAGGGGAAAGAGTGTTATTGGTTTTCACTGGGGAAACGCAGGTAAATCGCAGTTAACGCTGGAGCCGTACTGTACCCGACGTGTGTGTGTTTGTCTGTACATGTGTACGTGTGTATGTGTCTGTTCAGTGGTGGAAAATGAGCGAGATCAGAGGCTCTTTAATAACAAACCGCTCCCAACTTGGCACAGCAAGCGGCAGCCCAGCCTGATTATTCATCCATAACATGTTGCAGATGCTCTGAGGGGTTTTACAGTGTACAGTGGACTCAGATAGTTTGTTTGTTTGTTTGTACCTCCGTCAGTCTCTTTCGCTTGGTGAAAAGTTTTGCTCAGTTAGTGCCCTTGTGTCTTTTTGTCTGTGCTCATGGTCGGTCCTCCAGAAGGCTTCATGTGACCGGCCGAGCTCTGACGGTGAGGCACCCCACGAGAATGGACACAGCGACTGCAAGGACCAAGGTGAGGGCCACAGCTACTACAATCTGTGACATTTCCATATAAAATGTAACAAAATGTTTTATCAACACTGGTAGCAAACTGGTAGTTTCTTCCTGGGGGAAAAAAATCCTCTCTTGCACAGGAAGTGATGTATTTCATGTCTCCAGTTTTTTTGGCATAAGCAGAAGAAGAGGAACTGGGTAGTTAGCATGAGCAGCGATAGCCACCATGGCTGAACTTAAGACAAACTCATATGTCTGTGAAGATTCTCATTCATCCAGGTCATGGTACTTCTAAGTGCTTGGTAAAGGCAACCGGACTCCAACACATCCAGTTGCCTTTACCAAGCACTTATTAAGACAAACTCAAACTCCTTCAGCAGGAAATCCAAGTCCTGCCCCCACTGTTTGATTGACAGGTGATGTCAGTGCAGAAATACCACAGCGATGAGCACCAAAAATTGTTTGTTTAGATATATTTCTCTCATACCTTTAAGGTCACATTGAGATGAAAATGACTTCATGTTGTTAGCTTGTCGATATCTTAACAGTATATTTTCTCATGTTTATATGTCAAACTACCATTTATTTTATTTCCAGGAAAAATTGTGTAGCACTGCAACAATTAGTTAATGTATCAAGTATAATTTTGATAGTCGAATAACTTTTTTTTCTTAACATTTGCTGGTCACAAATCTTTAAATTTGCTTGTTTTTCTCACTTTCATATCATTAAGTGAAATCTTTGGATTTTTTGGCTGCTGCATGTCTACTGAGCATGTTGTACAGTGTTTCAACATCTGCGGTTTGGAGTTTGGATTGGAGTACATGTTGTTTTTATGCTGTACAATGCTCGCCGTAAAACACTGCAACCACTCTGCACAGTACAATGTAGTAAATGCCATGAATAGAAGCCCTAAAGCACAACGTCACGTCATATGTTGCTATGGCATGGATCCCACTGTTTAAGTTAGTGGGAAAAAAAATGGAAACTTCAGTAAGTTGAAAATTCAGTAAGTCTTTCCCCAACAGTCTGCCGCTGAACACAAGGCTTAGTCTGCTGAAAGGAGAATCAGGATGAGATCAATACTGTTTTGTCTGGGAACCAACAAGGAATTGTTCTCCGCTTCCTTAGCTTGGATCCATCACGCCTGCCTTTTCCCCCTCAATCACTCACATTGTGGGTGTAATCTCTGCAAAGGTCTGGCTGCAATAATAATAAGCATGAAGAACGAGCAGTTGGATTTATTTAATGTGTACTCGATTTGGAGGTGCTCTGCCCCTGTGGAGCGAGGTGCCAAAACAAAGAGATATGGTCTAAATCGTCCGCCGAGGTTATTTACCATTTGTTTGCTCAGCAGGCACAATTCTGCAGGGAGAGAAACCTCATTTTACTTGTCAGCGCTGTTATTTGGGTTGTCAAAGGAAATTTAGCACTCTCTCGTGTTTTTTCCTCGTTAAGATTGGGACATTTTTCCCACATTATGTCTGAAACAGATTTCCCAGCAGCAGTTCATTTCAGTTCTTAAGTCCTTTTGGTTTTGTTTTGTTTTTTTTGGTGGACTCAGCACAGACTGGGATTCATGGACTTCAGTGTGTAATCCATGTTTACATCTCACTGCTGTGAAACTGCAGGAAATGTAGAAATAGGGGCAGCAACATTGTGGAGCTTAATGCAATCATCTCAAATTGATGATTTTTTTGACATCCCACCACAGATTACCCAATGTGAGTTACACAATCATGTTTATGACAGCAACAGCTATTCTAGCTGTTTATATCCTGATTGTAGAGAAACAGGTCTGACCTTTTTTGCCCTCTTGCTGCTGAGACATTTATGGAAGCATCTTATAGCTGTCACCATCCTCAGCCTTCCAGTATATATACACCACAAACAAACATCTGCCCTTCTGCACACATTCCTTTTGATAATGTGAATAGCTAGAAATGCACACTTGTGTTTCATTCATGTTTCATCTAGGGCTGAAAAGATTTTTCACATGATGGTTACTGCATCATATGAAAAATTACTTTCTCTGGTCCAGCTATGTCTGAATAAATTCTTGAAAATGTCTCAAATTTTAAATAATTTAGATGCATATCATTTGGGAAAAAAGTTATAGGATACAACAATTTCATATGTAACACAATTATGTAAGATTAACTCTTTACCTATCATGAAACAAACTATTAAGCAACTTGTCATAATAAATTATTTCCTCTGTAATAAACAAAGGCATCCTCAGGGATCATTAAAGGAATACCCAGAGTGAATCAAGATGTTCGATACCATTTTCACCTCTGGACGTCCACTGGTTCAGTTCTGATGGGTAGCATTTCGTGTTAGCCTAGCATAAAGACTTGAAGTCCGAAGCTGTCTTATTTACACAATGTGTAAATAAGACAAATAATACAATAAGACATATAGTTCAAATACACAATACATTATGTAAATAAGACAGCTTTGGAGTTGCTGTAAGGTTTATTTTTTCACTTTGATGCAGCTAAGCTAATGACTCCTGTAGATTTCAAGTCTTTATGCTTGACTAACACAAGCTGTCTTATTTACATAATGTATTGTGTATTTGAACTACATGTCTTATTGTCTTATTTGTCTTATTTACACATTATGTAAATAAGACAGCTTCAGACTCCTGTAGACTTCAAGTCTTTATGCTGAGCTAAGATGAAATGCTAACCATCAGAACCGAACCAGTGGACGTACAGATGTGAAAATGGTATCGAACATCTTGTCTCACTGTGGGTAAGTCGGAAAAATGGTTTTGCCCAAAACATTGGAGTATTCCTTTAAGGCGTCAACCAATGTGACCCTGTCGCCTAATTATAACTATCCAGTAAATACAATGCATTTGCATTCATCAGTCGTCTCCACTGACTTCTCAGACTTCCTTCGCCTGCTCCCCACATGCATCAGTCAGCCTCTCATTTCTGATGAAGACGAGGAAAAACCTCTTTTCAGCTTAATCAGCCACATTCCTTCCATGGCTGGTAACGAAACGTTCTTATTTACTGGAGTCAAATTTACCTGATCGCAGTTTTTTTCCTGCCCTTCTTCTTCTGAGGGGAAAAATAATAATAATAATTCCTCCGTTTGAGCAGTTTGAAGCACTTTCACATCTGTGTGTCTGGTTTCCACCTTATGCCTTTGTGTGTGAGTGTGTGTGCATATATATTTGTATTGTGAGAGCTGAAATTGAGTGCAGATGGCTTTGTATTCAATTAAAGGCAGTCACCCTGGTCGTTGTCACGTCATGTTAGGCAGGGAAACAATCTGGAGAAAAAGGGGCGTGTCCAAACAAAGTTTATGAAAAAAA
>OMKZ01027222.1:7439-25064 GCA_900302535.1 Neoniphon sammara
GATGAAATATTTAAACATAAATACAACACATGAAGAAGAGGAGACATTACAACGTTGGTGCATGTGTGTGTGTGTGTGTGTGTGTGTGTGTGTGTGTGTGTGTGTGTGTGTGTGTGTGTGTGTGTGTGTGTTCAAAGAAAGAAAAAGAGAATGATATTTGCACCAAACATAGAATGCCAACAGATTCCTTGTTGTTGCATGATGGTCAAAAAATTGTTGACCATGCTTTTCCTGTTTTGCTGAAAGATGACAAATGCAAGTTTGGGGAAAATGTAAGACGTTTGGAGCTCCGTAGCAACTCTGGTGTCTTTCCTCTGGAGCTGTACCCAATTCATGATTTCACTTGATTCAAAATGTGGGCAGAAATCATTGTATATTTGCTTATCATCACTTTTGGGTAAAAACCCAACATCTCCAAAAATGGTGATTTTTCAGGATAAGAAAGGCAGGTTTATTTTTAGCCTGATCAACACACATTTTTGAGATCTGAGTAAGTACAAAGATGGTAGAATTTTCTCATCCCGCCATATACAGCAATATATATTCCTTTAACTGAAGAGAAAATCACCAAACTTTGAGAGGTTCGCACGATACCAGCATTATGTTACAGCATTCATTCATTTGTTCATTCATTCATTCTCTGGTTGGATAGGACAAAAACTCTTATGAAACACTTTCACTTCAACAATTTTCGACATTTCAATTGTAAAAGAAATCCACTCCCTGAATTAATAGAATGGAAACTCCAAATGGGTCTGGATGCTGTAAGGCGTTATTTTCTGTGAAAAATTTGGACATGCCATGTGCCTTTCTGAACATAGTCAAACCATGCTCATTTTTATCGTTAGTGGCTTACAAATTTGCATGAACAAAAGAATCCATAATTTTGAATGTTTCTGATGTCTTCAAGTACCATAATGTCTTCAGTTTGAAAGTGATACTCCAAATCAGCACAGAATTTATGGTTTCTAACCTCAGCCATGCTGGTTTCTTCCTCAGCCTGATCGCGGCAGGCTCATCTTTGACCTGGACGGAGTATTTCACCCCGCGGAGGGCCGGTGCCACCAGGCTGATAGCCAGCCTGGACTGTCCTGTCCTCAGACAGGTGTACGGCCAGGTGTCCGTCGACATCCAGCCCTGAGCATCGCTGCAGGCACAATCGACTTCATTCAACCCAGTTAAAGTCCAGTCTGACTGTAGTTCACTTAGCTATGTGACTTTAGTTTTACAGCTTTCATTGTTTTTGACAGCTCAACTTCAGCTTCAACATTTACAACAATGATGGTGGACAGTAGCTGATTAAATATATTCTAGTTACTCAGTGTTTTTTTTTTGTTTGAAAAAAGAAATGCTATGTTTTTGAAGAACAATAAGACAATCTACTCTTTTACTTATGTTTCAAGTAGTTTATTCCAAAGTTTATTTTTAGACTTAAGAATGAGAAATTCTGTTTTGAACATTTTACTTAGTTGACAGAAGCCTAAAAAAGAGCCCATCCAAGTTTGTATTATCACATATTTGACAGAACCATGTGAAACTAGCCTCCTAGTTCATTTCAGAGGAATTTATTTTATTTTATTTTGGAACATGGACAAAGCAAGAATGAATTCCATTCAAAAGTAAATAAGTACTTGAGCACTTAGAATTGATTGATTTCCCAAATGTAATCCCTTTGAGTAGCCTACAATTTATATCAAATATCAGTGTTTCTACTTGAATAAAATCATTGATTACTTTTTTCACCTCTTCATATCTGTAAAACTTTGAAGTTGTTTTCTTGTTTATCTTATAAGACTCAATGCAAATATCAACCAAATAAAGGAGTGCTAAATACACAATGTACAAGTGTTCGTGTCTCACTTGTGAGTTGTGTAAATGCCTTCAGGCAGTGAACATCAGAGCAGACAATGAAGTCATACAATTTTGTATATAGAGCCTGTTTTATGCACAGTTATCATAATACTTAATTACCTATGTCACACTAACATCTCAACATCATGAACACAACTGCCACTGCACTATCAACACTTTATTAATTTGTAAGCTTTAAAGTCAAAATCATAGCAAAACAACATGAAAAGAATATAATTCATTCTTAAATTTAAAAAGTAGGCCAATTTATGAATTTCTTAGGGTAAAAAAAACATCAATCTTCTAACCTATCTTTTAACCAGTGCAGCAGCAAAACAGTCCCACTTGCTGAGGGCTTTTCTTGTCTACCAAAACACACACGGCAAAGTTTCTGCACAATAACTTTCAGACCCAATTTGGTTTTTACCAGAGAAGAATTTGGAGATCCAACACTTTCTCTGTATAGAATATCTGTCATTTGTATAACTGGGCTCTTTGATTTTCCCTTCATCATTATCCTCCTTTCTTTGGCAGAGTAGCTATTTGATGAAACCATTTTGATTACTTTTACTCTAATTATCATCGTGTGATTACTATTATCATTTTTATATATTTTTTTCTAAAATGAAGTGAAAACTTACTAGTGAAAACTTGCAACTCAAATGCTCACCCTTTTTCTTTTTGGCAGAATGTAGCTTTAATGAATGTAGCTTTCCTAGTTCCTACAGCATTTGCACATATACTCAATATGTGTACATATAAACCTACAAAGGGACAAATGCATAAGCCCCCCAAGGAGTAAGACCAACAGCCTTACATTCACTTGAATGTGATCAGGTAGTCTGGGTATGCTTGGTTATCGTGGAACACCACAAACATGCTGGGTGTCTGTAAGTTATCCACCACGCTGTCGAAGCGGTCATGGGGCTGCTGGGAATCACGAGGTGGCGGGACCCTCATGTTGCTCTGACCCAAGGTGTAGATCCCAGTCAGGACTCGAGCCACAAACATTAACTTGGAGCCATCCTGAGCTGGCTTGGAGTAGGTAGGGTTGGCCGAGTAACTTGCATTGACAGCAAAGTACGTCCCGAGACCATAAGCAGTTGCTGGGAGTAAGATGGAAAATGAGAATTTAAGGGAACGTGAGAATTGAAAAAATAAATTTACAGAAATACAACAAAGACAGAGGACAATGCAGAAGAACAAAGATTGGAAAATATTTAAACATTTTGGCTTGATTAAACAGCTTATTTTTCATCTAATTAAATGTCCATTTTGCTGTTCTCTATCGGCGACTGATACAACAGTCATTTGACATACAGGCAGGTTTCCCTTTTTCCTGGAAATGATTCTCTGCTGTGCAGGAAGCGACAAATTTTACATTTACAGAAGCAACAACAGTGGTTTATTTGGAATAAATATAAGATATGAAACAAGCTGCAGCCTACAATGAATGTCTTTGTTAATGTAGTGCCTTGGTTGGGTGCAAAATATCAAAGCAAAGGCAAGTTATCACCAATGGTATTGCCAAAATAAAGAAAGACAAGAATCTTATAGATTACTGCTTCAAAGAACAACTAAACCCCAAACCCAAAAGCCTGACCTCTAATGGTGAAAAGTAGGGTGCCTGGCCCTTGGTGGCAGGTGATGTCACCACCTGTTGTACTCTATGGGTGGTGACATCACCTGCCACCATAGACCAGTCAAGGTATACAGAGAATTGGGTTTGGGGTTTACTTACTCTTTAAATATCACATATGTTCCTAATCAACACCAAGAAAATCATGTTCAGTAGTTGTGGACTGGCCCACATGTTCATTACCATTTTGGCCTGCAAAGCTCCTGTTGAAGCCAGATTTCACGATGGACTGGCAGTTGTCTTTGGTCGTTCCGTGGTAGAGCATCTTCTCGCCTGCATCCCTCCCCTGCTGGCTCTTATCAGAAATCTTTTTTTTCTCCACTTCATAGCCACGACGGAGATGTACATTCTGTAAGCGCTCAATCTATGAAGAGAGACAGAAAACTTGCATTGAAGAAATTAGGAATGTACAAGGCCTGACTCTTTTGAAAGGCACTGCAGTCTATACGTTGTGCAGAGAGACCTTATGTGTTTATATTTACTCATATGTTTCAACATGATACAAAATATTACAGATACCTGCTCTCATAGATGTCTGTTAATCCTGTTAAAAGCTACCATCCCTTATTAAGTGGAATGAAGATGAAGCAAAGAAGACATTAATCTGCTCACCTTAATTACAGTATTGGGGACAGTTCGTTTGAAGGCCTCCTTCACTCTTTTGTACTCTGCAGAGGAAGACTGCAACTTAACCATCTTCAGATTTTCACCAGGAGCCATGTTGTCCCAGTATAGGGGAAGAGAGAAGTCTGAAAGAAATTAGAGGAGCCGATGGGAAAATGTCAGATATTCTGTAGTGTTCAAATGCATCTTCAAAAAAAAAAAAAAAAAAAAACAAGAGACAGCTGGAATTGTTTTTCATAATACTATAATACTATACTACTACTACTCTGTCTAATGTTGGTAACATTGGACAAAGTAATCGCTTGCTGCTATTTAAGAGACATTTGCATTCTTGTAGGTGATGGAAATGTCTATACCCAACAACACATTTAATGTGTTCAAATAGTTTATAGTTAATCTATGTCATCTCATTGGGGGGATGAGATGTTTTTCTTTATTGCAGTCCCACTTGGTAATTTAGGTCAATGGATATGTGTATGTTTACATAAAAATCTTGCTTAGTGCAGCTTACAGTTCATTATTCAATGTGAATCAGTGGGTAACGTTGTTAGAATTCTTGTAGAAAACAAGCCACTCACCTGCTAGATTCTCAAGTCGTTTCAGCTGTGTTGTGTGTCTCATTGCCTGGGCTACAGCCTCCATTTTTGCCAGATTGACGCTCCACTGAACCCCCTGTCCATCCGTTATCCCTCTGCTCACATCAAGTTTTTCCAGGTCGTGATGGGCTGCTTTGGGGAGTCTTTCCCAATCGCCTCTTAGTCCCAGGATGCACCAAGCCACGCGGCCATACACCTCCTCTTCGTCCCTGCCTCTCATCTGTCTCTTGAGGAAGCTGTGGTGACAGGTGTGAATCATCTGCATCACCTGGTTAACCCCATCTTTCAGCCCACTCACGGTCCACACATCCTGGTTCTCCTCCACACACAGGCCCAGTGTCTCTACCAGGTTCTTCAGAAGATCAAAGTCTTCCTGGGTGAGGCCTTCTAGCTGCTCCCTGGTGAAGCTGTGCTCTGAGCACTGAGCCTGGTACAACTGCGTCAGCTCTGTGCTGGCACGGGCAACATCCTTATCACAAAGACCCAGGATCAGGAGGATGCAATGCTGAAGTGTGGAACCAGGTGTGCAGAGGTTTCTTAGATCGATGCTTACAGACAGTGGAGGCTGGTGCTGTGGTATATGAGGTATCTGAGGCACTGATACTGCAAGGCAAATGGTAAGGTAATAATTGGTGAAATTATTATTAATTATTGGAGCATATCTATGTCAGCAGGTCCTGTGTTCCCAAGGCCCTATGTTCCCAGGTTCCTATGCTCCCACGACCCTATGCTCCCAAGGTCCTATGTTCCCATGGTGCTATGTTCCCAAGGTCCTCAAGGTGCTATAGTCCCAGAACCCTATGTTCCCAGGGTCCTATATGTTCTAAGATCCTATGTTCCCAGGGCCCTGTCTTTCCAAGGTCCTATGTTCTCAAAGCCCTATGGTCCCAAGGTTCTATGTTCCATGGCCCTATGTTCCCAGAGCCCTATTTTCCCAAGGCCCTATGTTCTGAGGCCCCATGATCTCAAGGCCAAATACTCCCAAGGTCCTATGTTCCAAGGCCCTATGATGCCAAGACCCTATGCTCCCAAAGTCCTATGTTTCACGGCCCTATGTTCACAAGCTTGACCGTAAACACTTCAGGTATTATTTACTCAACATGTACTACCATATTATGAATTTCTTTTCATATAACAGATGTATGGAATTATTATTCTATTTATGGTGGGGGAACATAGGATTGAGGGAACATTGGGCTGTTTGAGGGAACATGGGCCTTGGAACATAGGGTGCACACCAAAAGTTTCTCCTAAAACAGTAAAAGCGTTATGATTAATTACAATTATTTTTCAACAACCACAGAAGAAAAAGCCTAATGTTTAGAAAGGAAATACCTGTGCTGGTCACAGTATGAGGAAATATTTGCCTTGCTGCTTCCTTGAATGCCAGGTAAACACTGATCTTAATCAGGATGATGCGGATATGGGTGAGGCAGCGAAGGGGAGTGGCTGACACAGTGACATTGACACTTCTTAGTATGGCAGTTGCCACTATGTCCGGGTCCAGGCCACCAGTTCCTGAAAACATAAAAAAGGGTGATGTAATATTATTACAAGGATTGCTATACATTATTCCCAATTTTTGACGGGCAAATTTGGAGACTTTGTAAGACTGAGAAGCTTTGGATGCTTTACCACGAAATGTGACTGGGAAAGCAGCTGATACTGAAACTAAATTAAATCACACAGTTACACACCACTGATACTGAGTTTATGTTGATTTTAGATTCCACAGAGGGCTATTTCATGAATGCTGGAGTCAGTTCGCATTAATTTCAATCAATTCACAATTAAGAATGTGAAAAACCTCATGTAGTGTATCCTATCTTGAATAAACTGACATAAACCATGAACATAACCAATGAATAGCTATTTCAGTTTAGTTTTTTTATTGAATGAATTGAAAATGGCACTGACACCAACCAAAACATTTACATTTACATAATATATTGTTCCTTATGCAATATTTACCAGCACAGATGGCAGGAATGGCCACAGACTTGTATCCTTTGAGTTCACAAGACTTAATGATGTCACGCACCAGTCCTTCAATAGTGGCAGGACACTTTTGTCCACACACATGGAAAATGGCTTTACAGGGGAATTGTCCAGGCTGGGATACAAAAATCTCACCTTTGTTCACACGTGCTATAGTGGAAATAACACAAACAACAAGTGTAAGAAGCTGTAAGTGTCTATTACTTGTATTGACTGTAAAGTTGGACCTCTGTGCTTACCTGATTTAAGTGCAGTCTCCACTTGTGGTCCAGCCATTGTTAAGATGTCTTTGCAGACACCATCTGTTGAATAGAAAAATATAAATAATTTCTGAGTACCATATGTCAACATTTTAACCACAAATTAATAAAGCGATATCAGTATTTGATTTAGCAAAACATAACATTGTATTTCAGGCATTCAGCTGGACTAGATTCAGTGTTTGGTTGAAGGACACTTTGACAGGATGCATGCCTGTTGATGGAAACACTGCCTGCTGTGGGGGCGTCAAACCCACAACTTTTCAGGACAATCTTTGCAACCACTAGGACAACCTACCTCCAGTCTCCACATACTGCAGTAATTCTCCATAAATGCTTCCTTATTCAGCTCACATACTGCACAGTTGCTTTCACCTACCTGTCTGAAAATCAATGAAGTCCGTTGTGTTCACCACGACATCTGTGGTCTCATTGCTGATGTCACCGAACACCATCTGCAGTTTGACTCCACCTCCCAGTGCCAGTGTGATGTCATCAAGGTCACTGGTCAAGGACTGGAAGATTGCTGAGAGGGTGGAAACCGTTGTATGTCTAACAACTGTCTCATCTTTATTCTGATATTTGAAAATGCTAATCAATATTGTCTGTGACATATGAAATTGTTAAAACAATTCAATGAAAGTTTATACAATTGTTTAAATGGCAAATTTAATAATTAAAAAAGTCTCAAAAGAGTTAGCAGGACTGTACTTGTTATTAAAGCTGCAGCAGTTAAGCTTGAAGGAAACCAAGAAAAATAACACAAATAGCCCTCCACTCCCCTTCCCTCACTACCCACTGAGCTAAAAGCAATTCGTGTGCAGCTGATTGACCAAAAATTGCAGCTCCAGTTTTCCTAAATTGGTCAGATGCCCAAGCCTCAAAACTTCTTTAAGAGAAAAATAGAAAAGCTATGGCAATATAAATGCTGTTGAGATTCTGACACATATATTTTCACCCAATATGGGGATTGTTTTCACAGAATTCAAGCAAAATGTCTACTGTACCTACTGTACCTACCTATAATGTACCTATGCGGGCTTTACAAGTTACATAAAATAGTGCAAAAAGTTTTCTAACTTACCTTGCCCCCCCTGGCTCATGTTTAAGCTGAGGTCTCTACAGACATCATAGTAGCACTGGAAATAAAGCAGTTTCTACAATCACGTTTTCTCACTTCATTGTCAGAAACCATCATCTTTTGATAGACCCTTGCATGGACATTTTACAAACCACCAAATAGTTACAACAGTGTTCAAAGTCTTGACAGTAAAGTGTTGTGTCTCACCTCTTCAGAGTCAGGGGACCCCGGTTTTATGACGAACTGGATAGTGGAGAGAGATCCAGTGGATCCAGAACATCCAAACTGGATAACGGTGTCAGTCAGAACCTGAACAGCCTCTCTCAATGGATATTTGAGAGCCACCCCGGGCCCAATGATAGGCAAGGCCACAGAAACCCAGCTCTGCTGTCCACAGAGGTCTAGACAGCTCCACAGCCCCTTACTGAGCGCCTGCAAAGGTGATAAACATATAGTTATCAGACAAGGAACAACAGTGTCTTAATAGTACTTTTAGTAGTCACTGTTGCATCACACAGCTAAAATAAAATGGAGTTTTGATTATACAAACATTTCTGAAAGGCAGAGTTGCTCTGTTGGCAGAAATAATCTTACTGGTTATTATAAACCTCAATGGGTGGGGCCAAAGAATCACCTTTTTTCTGGCTAGGCAACATTAGACTGAATCCCAATTGAAAAGAAAAGGGCTTAGAGAGGAGGTAACTGACCCCTAGTGCTCAACTGGAAATAAAACAAGCAAATATGCCAAAACCAAAACTCGCCATACTAGATTATATCCCACTAGCCTGCTTACCATCCAAGATTATGAATGCCATGGACATTATTAAATCTCATCTTCACCACACCAAAATTCCACTGAATTCAAACAAACTTGTGAACCCAGTTGGCAGATAATTTACTCTACCTTCACACTCTGTCCTCTTGCTCCATCCCATGGCAGACATTCAATGAAGAAGATCTTAGAGCAACTCAGAGACCGGGGTCCATCAACCTGAAGCACATCACCAGGGGTGAAGTTACGTCCCCGTGCCATAATGTCAAAGATTGCCTTCATTGCGTTCCCTGCTTTCCTCAGTAGACTTATACCAATATTAGTAGAGGTCAGTTGTGCTTTGAGCATGGGGACCACCAAGACATCCACCTGGGAAAATGATGTTGAAGAATATTAAGATATGGTGCTTTGGTGCTCAACTGTAATTTAAATAAAATAGAATACAATAGGCCTGTGCTATTTACTTAGACATTAATTATACCTGCTCATCCTCCAAACTGCCAAGCTTGATTTCCAGGTTTATTTTGTTGATTGGCACATTTACCCTATTTGTCATGATGTTAGAGCTACTGCTGCTTCGCCATCTTGTGTTCAGTTTTGGGACTGTGGCCATATTTTGAGAGCCCATGCTGCTACCTTGTTGTTCCCTGATCAGCACATGACAGGAGTTCTCTACCAGAGCCAGGCTCTTCTTCCCTTCTGCCTGGAAGTACTGCTGAGCCCCCGGGCCATCCAGAACCAGTTTGCTCGTGATCAGAATGGCCAGAGCTGACCTCAGGGCCTCATGAGCCTCCTGGACCAGAGAGCGGGGGCCAGACAGGAACACACATGGATTTGGGGAGTGGGATGCTGTTAGCTTCACCCTGGGACTCTTCATGCCAATCAAGGCCAAGAATTCATTAAAACTGTCCACTATTTCTGGAGATGGTAAGGTGAGCTGTTGTTGTGTCACAACCTGGTTGAGCTGGTAATCAAAGAGAACTGCTTTCAGCTTTCCTACTTCTGTGTTGTAGCCCACCAGCTGTACGCTGGTCTTTGGGGTTCCACTGGGTGCTGCGTTAAAGCTGACCTCCACTCTGAGGCCTCCACAGTTTGCCAGATTCTTGGCTTTGGTCAGGGCCTCCTTCACTCTGTCAAGATCTGGAGCTACAGCCAGGGCGTCCTCTAGCTGTACAGTGTCCACACACAGGTCTCTCTGCACTGCAGCTGCAGCCTCTTCTAGAGCATCCAAAGACAAACTGGACAAAATCAGGTCTGAACCAGTCTCTAGCAAAACCGGGCTGCGAAGGCTCTGCTGAAAGCGGGTCTTGTATTTTGAGATGGCACCACTGGATGTTAGGAAGTTCAGCAGAGCTGTAGGTAGTGGAACTCTCTTTTCCTTCACGTTTTTGATCAGCTCATCAAGTTTTGTAGATCCTAACTGCACTCCATTTTCAGGGCCCTCCAAGGTGATCGTATTGGGCTTACCTCTGAGAATTTTAACCCCTGGGCAATGTGCACTCATTTCTCGACTGAACTCTTCCTCCACCAGGTTGAACTGTTTCTCTGGAGCTGGGAATTCCTTTTTGACTGGCAAACTCTTCTCGAGGAGTGCTATCCTCTCCTGCACGGCTGCAACCTCTCCCACAATGACTGCATAACCTTCATCTCTGTATACCTTCATATCCTCAGTCACAAAGGAGAGATCCTGAAGTAGGATTTTCACTTTTTCTGGCTCAATGACATGATAGCAGAGGTAGTTCTCTGTGAGACTGATGAAGACCCGATCCACCTGTATCTCCCATGTCTGTGCAGCACCGCCACAAGCTCCACCAGGCCCCTTTTCAATATCCCCCCTAACCACTGCTTCTTCCTCCTCTGGATTGAGCTGGACTGTGCAGCCAATAGAAGAGAGTTGCTTCTGTAAGACTCTGGACGCCTTAGGGCTGTCTTTCAGATAATATATGAGGTAAAGGTCCAGGCGGAAGACTTTCTCAAGTTCTTTTGTGTTAGCTTTTGTAAACATCTAAATGAAGAAAACAGTTTCAGTCAAATTATTGAATTTATCTAGCAATTTATATAGCAACATACAAAAACGTAATATTACAAAAATGTTAAAATTCATTTTATATTGCCACATAACAGCAACATAATCTACATGACATTTCAAAGAAACAGGTTGGAACATTTCCGCACTCGTTTAGCCACATAGTTTCAGCAGACACTGGAAAGGCTCCGAATTCGTTTCCATTTACTTGTGCAAAGGACAGTGGCAGTTTTCATATTTTGATGTTTTAATTTTAGTCACAATATCAAAGGCTCAAACGTTTGAAATGCTCCCTTATTTACACAGTTCATACTTTTACTTTGTTGACCACACCTGTTGCTGGCTGGTGGATTGTTGATCTGTAGGTGTGGGGTTTTGAGGCAGTTCTGTGCGGCTCACTGTCAGACACAGCTGCCCCCGAGGCAGGCACACGGTGTGGAACTTTCTGTTCAAAACCCTTTCCTGGTCTATAAATGTGTCGAGAATAATAGAATAACAATAAGTCAAACTCTAACACAGTAGGCATTGTGTATGTTAAAACATGGGTAAACTGAAAGTGCTAAAAGGTAAACAACTACAAGTACATTCCAGATGTCTATTTGATATATATATATGCAAGTGTGAATCCTTACCTTCATTTTTCATGAAGCAGATTTTATAGGTGTTGTCTCCAACCTTTTCTATTGCCCCACATTCACCTCCCCCAGAATCTCTTTTTTTCTGAAAGTGTCGCCTTATCTTCTCCCTCTCTTTGTCTGTGAGGTCCTTTGCCTCAAAAAACAAAGGATATTGGAAGTCATCCATTTTACTACCAATTCTGAATTGGAAGCAAAACTTAAAATTTCCGGTGTGATACTTTTTGTGTCTGTATTCAAGCTTCCTACTCAGAGATGTGAGCTCTGCAATGGTTTGATTTAGTTTCACTTTCACTTACAGTAGCCTACCAAATATTTTTCCATTCACTCCTCTGTTTTTATTGTTACCAATGCTCGCGCCCAAACAGAAAACACTCAAAAGTGGTTCATACGAAAGATATGAGATGTCAGTAATGATTAGTTTTTTTTCCCATCTATTTCAAGTGTTTGTTTTTTCAGCATTATTATTATCTTCACACTGTTGAATTATTAACCAATAATAAAAACCTAGTCACAGAGGTTGTTTTGTTGTTCCACTGCAAAACTTGCACCTCCTAGTTTCACCACATCAACCCTCTAGATGTCGCACCAAGATAGGAACACAACAGATGTGCCTCTGATAATACGGCAGCTGCCAGACTGCTGGTACAAACAAGAAACCAAATACAGCCTTATACAGTGTTGGCTAATCATGAGCCCATTAAAATTTGCAAACCTGTGATAGGTTATTTGCTCTATTTCCTCTTGAACTATGTACATAGGCTACGGAATCAACTCTGGGATTACAAAGCTCTCACATGCCTTCTTGTACGTCACATATGGCGAAAGTGGACGTTCCCACTTTGGGCAGCACGTTTTGTCGGAAGCGTGTTTGAAGCTTGCCCGACGCTGTAAAGCCCGTTAAACAAAAATGCTGCTGTATTCATCAGTAAACAACGCGGCACAATATTCCCACCAATCACTAAAAGCTCCGGGACATTTCGGCATACAAGGGGATCGTGCAATGATACGATAGTTTAGGGGGGAAAACCTGGCACTAAGAGGCAGCATTTAATTTCAGTCCTAAATCCTAATTTAAATAATTGATCCATCCAACCCACACATGGTGGATTGCAGCGAGTAGTGTGAACTGTGTCAAACTTGAGATTTTATAGGATTCACGTACGGCCTGGTCGATTAAAATATAAGCCGAATTAACCAGAAGACACTTGCGAAAATACCTCCTCTCTGATACTTGTATTTGCCGATTCAGAAGACAACATTAAACTGACAGGTTGTAAAATAAGGCTTGGCAAGTTGAGTACGCCCTCTGGCTTGTAATTCGAGATTTTATTAAAATACAACTTCCTTAGGAGTCACCTCTGTGCCGAATTCTTTACTGGTTCTTATTCTGCAAATCAGGCTACATTCCCACGTAAATCCGTGAAACCCTTATTAATCTACTTAAAACAGACAAAACAGGGCAGCTGGTTAAGTCGGTGTTTGTCGGAATGGGCGTATCGTTTCCCATAACACTTGTTGTCTGAATTCCGGTGAAACAGAGATACCAGCACCAAAAACATCTTTACCATAAAAGCTTCTATTCTTTCTTAAAACATTATATTCAATCATTTATCATTTAAGTATATTGTTGACTTTGCAATTTCATAAAATTCATCCCGACTGAAATTTTTTTTTATAAGACAGCATAAATATTAGTGTAATCCATATATTGCTATTTCTTAAATCATTAGGTTATTGAGCAGAGACAGATTTGGCGTCTTATTGTGAGTAGGGGAGACCGGGGTTGGTTGTCACAGTGCTATTACAGCCAAACCACAGGGCACTGTTTCATCCTGTTGATATCAAACATTTGGCATGATGTCATGCTCATTTCTATCTGGCCATTTTGTGGAAGACACAGAAAACATTGAGATGAGAAGGAATTTTGTGATTTTTATGGGTCAGAATAATTTTTCACGTTTGTGTTGTTTTTGTAATAAAAGTTCTTAGGCTATTAGGAATTTCATAATCAAACACTTACTAAAAAGAGCAAGGTAATAGCTTTAATTTTAGTCTACTTTTCAGATGCTAGCTGAAGACGTGGTAGTTAGCATTAAACCTTTGTCAAGAGGTCATATGGGGATGGTTGTCTCACTGTCATGGGGGTTGTCACACTTTTTTGTTGGCAGAATGATCAGGAACTTCAAAAGAAAGACAGACAGGGGCAGCACACCACCAGACATTATGCTCTGGGTTGTGAGGCATATCAAAAGAGATGGTAAAAGTATATGAAGTTCATGGTCATGATATTTTGATGGAGATACATCTATTCCTGTTTCAGTTTCATTACATTTTCATTACATGTCATGTTCATAAGTGAATTGTTATGAAATATGGCTTTAATAAAAGCTATAATGTTTTCAACACTGTAAATTCCTTCATTTTACTTCCCAGCACAGAGGATAATTCAAACAAATAATCATGATTCACATTCATTGTTTAAACAAATAAAAAGGGCCTTGATGGGTTTTATAGAGATGGCGATTCTATTCATTTTAAAACTTATTTGGTGTCTCTAGCTTAAATAACTAGTTAAAAATATTTTTCAAAATCACATTTTTCTTACTGAAACTCCATTGATAACTATAGGGACAACCAACCCCAGACCCTGGGACAACCAACCCCGTGATGGGGTTGGTTGTCACAATGTGTCAGAGTGTCTTTAATGGTTAATAACTTACTGTTAAAATAAGTTAAAAAGATGAAATGGATGCCAATTTCAACCCAAGACGATAAGCTTCCCTCAAATATAGGAATGGCAATTATAAGATATATTGATGATGAGCAATTCACACAAGAGTAAAAAGTGTGACAACCAACCCCGGTCTCCCCTATTTATCATATTAATTCTACTTCATGCAACTTCTAATGATGAAAAGTACATCAGCACTGGTTTTCGTCTTGGTATTACTTCTGGTGGCATTTCTCAGTGTATTTTAAATGTTTTACAATGAAATGACAGGAAAAAAAGAGAGAATTAAGTCATGCAGTATTTGGTTACTGAATGGAAACAGTAGCTACTGGGAAATGTAATTAAACACAAAGTCTTTAAATGTCAAGTTAAGGAGGAATCCATAGAATGACCAGATAGACAGGCAGACAGACAGTCAGGCAGGTTGATTGCATTACTGTTATGACTAAGCATAATTGGGAAAGGAGTGGTAGCAATCATGCAGTTAGGGTGACAGTGAAACTAAAACATACCTAAGAGATCTATAAATTTGATTTAGCAATGCCCTGTCAGTTATCTAGGGTAAACTTAGTCACATAGATGTCACTGAGAGTGATTATGGAGTAATTATGGAAATGAAAACCTAAAAGAACATGACCAAGAAAAACTGTTAAGAAATGTTCTTTCCACTTCGTCAACAGTTATGCTCACTGTACTTACCCATCACACACATGTTTTACCATGGTCATAAATTTAAAGTAAGGGAGAATTGTAATAAAAGTTGTTAAAGCACAAATAATAGCTCTTGTGCTTAACTTACATTCAACATATGGACGCACACAGCTACTGTATCACCATGCCCTCATTTGCCAGCAAACAAAGAGACCACAAGTTTTAAAATAGCATTTATTAGTTTCTGATGACTGCATCATTTTCATTGTAATCTTTCAAAAGGATTTAACTTCAATTTGTCAAGCAGGTTTTGTGACATCAATACCCTTTCAAGCATAGACTGAAAGAGTACTGCACTGGACATATTGGTTTTGTTTATACACCAAATCAGTCCATATATGGCACTGGAGATTGGGGCTGTTATTCCCCAACTTGGACCTTTACTTTTTTGCACCTCTTGAAATACAACCTTAAGGTCCTCCAAAGTAAAGCAGCTACGAGGCTTCTCGGCAAAGTCTCTAAACTTTGGGAACAAGGTGTTGATCATTAAATCTTCGCTGTACTCCTCGATATTAACAGAATTTCCCATGAATCTGGCTCAGCTATATCAACCAGCTGACTTCTTGAGAAGCCAGCTGGTCGGTCAGCTATCTAAACACAGACAAGGCGATCATGGTGTCATTGTGGGAAAGCTTAAGATAGTGGAGTAGAGGATGAAAATGAGAGGGGCAGCAAATCAGGAAAGATTTTTTTTATCATACTGTATAAAGTTTTTGGTCAGTGAACCCGTGTTTTTGCTGATTTGTCACCCATAATCACAGTCTTCTTAGGTATTACTGCTGTATTACTCACTCAGTCTATTCCAGGTTATACACAGTGCATCTTCCCTCAAGGACCATCAATGTTATATATCTTCAGCATTTTAGGCAAAGTCGATAGGCTACATTTCTCTGTTAGTGTGTGGATATGGTAGACTCATATGACACTCCACATACTTTAACACTGAGCATTGCTTTACTGCTGGACCCAGGTCAGATAGCTCTTTTGGCCAAAATTTGAGAAACTTTCACTTGTCTCATCTGTATTACTGGAAGAAAAGTATTCCTGTGGGGCAGCTGATATTAAAACAGATGGAATATTCTTCTTCTGAATTACTAAGGGGCTGTGGTCTGACCTTGACCTGACACGGTGAAGTGGAGATTATGATGGTGTCTGGGTGTTTTCTCAACTCCAGCAACTCGGGATCAAGTCCCAGCTCATGCAAAGAAGTTTTCTCCGGTGAATTAAGTTTTAATTTCAGCTGTTTTTATTTAATCATAATCAAAACCTTATCTTAACTGTACCCAAATTGTTTTAGCCATGTTGGCTAAATTGGCGACATCTAATCTCAGTCAAAGTTGTTTTTCTTGCCTAACTGTAACCCTAACATTCACTTCACTGCGCTTCAATTTGTCTCTTGAAGGGAAATTTTTTTGCAGCAACTTGTAAACATAAGAAAGAGTACAATAATATACAAAATAAAATACATAAGCACATAATTACACAAAAACATCAGTAACAAGAAAAACATGAGGGTAGGACACTAACAGAAATGTTACAAAAGTGCAAAATATAAATCTATAAAAGCTAACATTAGCAGTGTTATTATCAATTATGCAAACTGAACAAAGAAATAGCATGAGATACAAAGGAATTTTGGATTTGTTGCTTTTTATTCTAGGCTGCTCAAACCTACGTTCCAAGAATAACCCTAACCCTCTTTTAAAAGATGATTTTGAATGGCCATAATATACCTGGCTTTGCAGAGCACGTGTTGCTTAAAGACAGCATGAAGACGACATTGTTTACACAATGGGGTCCAAGGAACTTGTGGGCCGGATATTTGGTTTTGAAAGCTTGAATTCTTGGCAGCCATTGAGATAACAGTAGAGTGACGACCACTGATCAACACCACTTGTGAATCCTCACTTACATAGTCATTTTGGATTGTAGGCAACATAAATATTATTGATTGTGCCTTAATTTTTTTGCAAGAAGGCATGCCATATATTTAATATCTAATATCTCAACGTTTAGAATGTTTGCCAAAAATGGCTCTTCATGTTTAAACAGTAAGTTTCCTCTTATTCCAATTCTTGAAGCTCACTTTCCCTGTATATTTCCTGTTGTCACTCTTTCTCAATGCTCGTCTTTCATCATCCTTTGTTTGAGGAAGTTCAAACTGACTGACATGGGACTTTAGTTATTACACTCTCCCAGAACAGGACAGGCTCAAAGAGCTGCATCTCTTATCTGTGTCATGGCTGAGCAATCTTGAAGTATTTGACGTCAATGAAAAATCCTGCCTCAACAGCTTCTTCAGGATGGGACATGCCGACAGTTTATGTTGCCCTACTCCTATTACATTATTATTATTCTAAGTGGTATCTGTTTGCACACAGTGAGCATAGTTAAACGTATCACAGCTCATTTTCCTTCAGAAAGGGAAACTGGCTGTAATTCATTTTTGTACAGTATGGAACAACTGCCACAGATTTGCCCCAGTTAGATAATCCATCACAGTAAACATGAAACCTTAATGTGGTTTTGTTGAAGTTTCTGTTTTACTGTTTCATTGTGCCTGAGTTGAGTATGAGCCAGAAACACATGTGCGAGCATGTCTAATAAAGTCTGGTTTGTGTCCTAGAAAGTAAGCAAAACCAGACACACACACACACACACACACACACAAGGTGCAGAAAACTACATTATATGCATG
>OMKZ01027224.1:0-25083 GCA_900302535.1 Neoniphon sammara
ATAATAATCCAGCCATCAAGGACAGTACTGCATTAGCACAACCAAGAAGCAGCATCCTCCGCATCAAATGATTTTTTTTCCCCTTCCAATTTACTGAAAGCTAGATAAGTAGGCTAAGTAGGACACTGTGGAACTGAGAAATAGATTATTATCTGGCTGAGTAAGATAATAAACACTGAAAAGGCTGCAATAAATACTAAAATAAGTCATTTAATTTCATTTTTATTACTGTGGTGAGATTGAAAAATAATGTCTTGAGAAACGATGCTGCCAATTAAAAAAACAATCCTTCTGAAATGCCTTCTTCATTTTTGGTTGACTAGTTAGTGGCAATGTGCTGTTCATCATCTGCAGCGCAATATATTTTAAACCACTGGAAGAAATAAAAGCTAAATCACTGGCTGTGTTTACAATGCATTCTCAGCTCCATTGTGACACAAAAAACATGCATGTATTGTGTTGATGGTGAGTCAGCCATTGAAATGCAGAGAGTTATTTTTTTTAAAAAGTGTCTTTTCTGAAAGGGATGCAAGCCCATCTGCCAAGTCTGTCTGACGAATGATCCATTTGGTGGGAGACATTAACATATTGAGCATGGGGGATATCTAGCCTAGGGATTACAGCAACACAATCCTAGATGGATCAGATCTGGAGGTATTAAAAACGAAATAAGAAACTTCACGGCCTTGGACTGGACTGCTCTCCTCTGCTCATTTCAGGTAACTCAGGAGGTTTAACAATGCTACTTATCCTGTGGGACAATACTCTTCCATTCTCTGACCATCTCGCTCTCACCATTAGCTGTCAGTCTCACACTCATGCACACACACACACACACACACACACACACACACACACATACACACACACATAAAGATATACCAGTTTTTCATTCACACATGAGAGATTACTGGTTGCATCTTTAGCGATCTTAAGCCCTCAGATCTTATTTCAATCAGTACCTCAGTCGGTGCAGTATTGACAAGACATTGACACAGACTGTATTTACACAGCAGCTCAGTAGACAGCCTCGCTGCGCTTTGCCAGAGGCAATGTAGGGAACAAGGGAATCTGTGGGTTGCAGTCATGGTTAGTTAGAGGGGGTTCAACCCATTATTGAATCTCTATTACTTGTATTGCGAAAGAAATACTCAAACTCCATGGTAGTTTTAAAGAAATTGTCCATAATGTAATCTGAATGTCTGTCAATTGTGATCCAACCTTCACTCAGTTCATAATAGTTTTATTTATTTTTTTATTTTTTTCACATTTTCTGTCCTGAGCATCTAGAAGCAGGTGGGTGTTTCTCTGAAAAACTGGTGCACAGGAAGTGATGCATAAGGAAGCAGCAACAACAGTGGGTTGTTTGGACTAAACAGATAAAGAAGTAGGTCGTTAGCATGAACAGGAATAGCAACCATGGCTGAACATACAAAGAAAAAAGTGTCAATTCAAAGTGGGAAAAAAAAACAAAAACACATTAGCCACTCTGAGGAGGGAAAGCGTGCTGAAAATGAAAGCAGCCGTGTCCGAGCCAAAAGTGAAGTGAGCATCAGCGTTGCCTTTCCAAGATGAAAGGCACTCCAAGATGAGAATGGACTGAGGAGACATGCAGATGCGGCTCTCTGTCTTTTAGACGGGGAGGTTTTGCCTTTGTTCATTAGCTGCAGTCCACCTTGAAAACTGTGTTAGTATGCTGGCCCAGTGTACTCAGTTGCAGCTTGTCAGATCTATTGCTAAGCACCAACGTGGATGTAGTGCTAATGTTACTGTAAGGATTCACTGCCTTTTTAGAGTAATCATATTGTTTTATAAAGCATGCCTGATAGATGTATAGCTTGAAGGTATCATCTCTGTAGAAATGATTATCCTCAGGCATTGGCTTTAACAGTCTGACTTTCCAAAATATAAATACATGCTCCATGCAGAGAAATGCATTTTCCCACCCTGAAAGCATTATGCCACTATGCTGACGGAGTGACTTGTCGTCAGTGTAGCTGATGAATGAGCAGGATTCCTGGCCAATGAACAAGCAGGAGGCAGGTTTTCTGTGAATGTCCAGGCCAGGTGCTTGTGCATGAGGCTTTTTCCTGAGGTGGCTTATTTAGCAATTTTTTTTTTATTTAGCAAGTACATTGGTTTGGGATGTACTGAATACACAAATAGAGACTCAAGACAAGGATTACACTGCATGAAGAGTTTGAGAGAGATTTTGGTTGAAGTACTTGATGCTCAACCAATAAGACATTATGCCAAATTGACCTCTCATACTCAACAAATTTAAAATGGAAGAAGCTCTCATGGTTCTGGTGTAGGATGCACCCACAACCTTTTGTTCTTGGCCGCAAAATCTTTCCATCTTCTCTGAACAAGAAGCAAAGCCAGAGACTTTTGACGCAAGGTGGAGCAAAAATCCTAATCCCTAACCTAGAAACGTAAATTAACCTTCCAGTACTGACTCCTCCAAACAAAAGTCCTGTCAGCGTCCCGTCAGAGTAAATTTCGCCCTGCAAAATCTGGTGTGCATGCTATAGGTTTAGTATGCACTGTGGCCTCTGTTTTATGTGTTTTACCTGTTTGGGTATATGTTGGTCTGTTTCTTTTGTTCTTTGCTTAGTTTTTTGCCTCAGTTCATCTACACTAATTTTTCTTATATAAAGCTAGTTGTTTCTTAGGTCCACAGTTGTTGTTTTTTTTGTTTTTTTTGTTTTTTTGCCATGCCAAGAAGACATAATAAACATTGGCGTTCTCCACCTACCTCCCACCTCACCTCAATGTCAGCCCTGTAACACAAATGTGTGCAAAATTTCCACCTTAGATGTCACATACTGTCAGTCCTTGTCACGCTCAGACAATAAATTTCCAATTACAAAAATCTCCACTTTTATAAAGCACTAAGAAAACAATGCCAGAAGTGGTGTGACAGCATTTCAACTCACTATACTGTCCTGATGGGGCTTTACAGATAGCGTCAGTATTTGTGCCAGTGTCAATACAATAAGAACAACAGCTGAGCAGTGTTTTTATGGCAGTTGACAATTTTAATAAAGTCACATAAATATACAGAAGATTCAACATAATTCCTGGCAGTGCCTCATTTCATTGTGTACATGTGATGATCTGGAGACCTGATGTGTTGAGTTGAGCGTTTCCCTTATCCTTCCCTTTGGCCTTCACTGATATAAAAGGATCCATGTGTTAAAAAAAGCTCCCCCAATATCAAAACTGTTCCTTAGTTATTAAGTTCTGAAGATATTAGCCCCAGTGGGAAATTATAAATTCTCGACGACTGCTGATAACCGTCTTATTTCAATATCTTCATTAAATAGTTCTATGATAGGCGAAAAGAGAAATCACCATTCATTGGCCACTCAATGAAAAAGGCTGATATAGAACATGTCGTTTTTAGATGATAAACTTGTTTAATTCCACTGTACTTGACACGATGCTAAGAATATGCATGAGCGAGTATGCATTATTAAAACGGCCCGTTCAGGCAGCCCTAACGCAATAAGAAGAGGGGTCCTCTGTGTTAATCTTACAGGCATTCCCTGCTGCTGACGGTGCGTGTATCAAAAGTTAGAGGCTACATTTCAGGTCTTATTTCATAATCGTATGCCGAGTTTGCATATTTTATCGAATATTTCGAAAAGAGGGGGAATCCTGTTACTCTCTTCTTTCTGGGCCTGAAGTCACTACCTAGGCTTTCCAAAATTCATAACTCTTTTCTCTCATCTCAGTATGCACTGGTTTCCATGCACTGGTTTCCATGTCTATATTTAGATATCTTGATGGGATAAAATATACTAAAAAAATCACCGGAGTGCTAAAATTTTTCTCTTGATGTCCCTAAACATGGGAGGGGTTAATTCATTGACAGATTATGCCCTTAATCTGAGGCAAATTAACAATCATACCCTTTTGTGATCGAATAAAATGAACTAAATGGTATTATTGAATCTTGTGTAGCATCAGTTGTATAGATTAATATATGATAGGGAGAACCTCTGCACAGTTATGTGATAATATAATCATTTCTAAGTTAAGAACTCCATTTAGAATTGTATAATTTTTGCTTCTCCTATAGACTTTAACAACTGAGATCCTGTTTCATAAACATCAGAATTAGCAAATCTATAAACTCCCCAAAATTCTCATTTGTCTGAGAGCCTTAAAACATCTATAACAGCGTCAGATGGTAAATGTGGAATTGAAATTCCCTCCACATCTTCTCTCCCTTTTCATGGCAAGTTTTTCAGTCTTGAAGCTCATTCCTCTGTATGCAAAAGAGATTTCATCAGCACATTTTGAGAATTCATTAGGGATCCGTGCGCCACACTGACTGTCAAAGCCATCTCCCATAATTTGATAGAACCGTATTAGAGGAATGTTGATCTATTTTTAACTTCTGCCTCCTAGTGTGATTAATATTTGAGACTAGCCAATGCTTGATTTCAATAAGTACAACATCTTTCTATGTCTGCTTCATTTGATTTTTTTTTTTCAAAGTATTTGCAGATTGCTGCTATAATGGATGGCGAATTTTGGATTCCCTTTTTCACAGGTAGACACTTCCTACAGCAAGGAAAGCAAAATTAAAACTCGGGATGGCATGTTTTGACTTGTGAGAGTCTGCCACATTGACTTCACAAGTGTGTTTATCAATCTGCTAACAGACCCTGAAAATAGACAGACATACTGCAGGCAGATGTTGGCATATGAAATTGCCCTTAATAAACGTTTACGTGAATTGCTGTTTCACTCCTTGTTGGACGTCACTCCATTCAACGAACAGCTGACTGTCAGCAAATCTTCATTTGCTGGAGCCACAGCACAGGCCTTAGTGTGGCAAGTCCAAGGAGCTGAGGGAAGCATATGTCAATAAAACTAAGCCAATTGAAATCACTCTTCATTTAAGCTGTGATCTCTATTGATTTGCCTCTCAATTCTCATCTGTCGAGCCAGCAGACTGCCTTGAAGGGTTGGAGGTGAAGACTGACTGACTTAAAGCAGGTCTCAGCTGCCAACGTAACAATGACAGCCACCAGCACCTTTCGAAAAAACCAAGGTTGTTTTCTATACAAAAGGTGTTTGACACAAAACCATAAGCCTTCATGGCTAAAAGCTTTGGCTCGGATTGTGTTGCAAGGCTGTGATTCACTGGGAAAATAAAAGCAAATGAAACTCAAAATGCAAGGTAAATAATAAAAGAGATCAACATATACAGTATATATGTTATACGGTATATTATGAAATACACTGTATATAAAACTTTTCAGGAGCTAAAGATGCCCTGAGATGATGGTAAAAACAATCCCTGGGGCATTTTTGGGTTTATCCAGTGGGGTTTCAAAGGGTTTGATAAACCCAAGGATGGTAGAATATTCTTAGCCCATAAAAGGCTGTGCAGTCCCTCAGTTGAGGTGAACACCATAAAATCATGTTGCACCTTTCCTTCTATTATTCTTTAAAAGTTTTAATAAAACCCATTCGGCCGGTCCCACATCAATAAATTCTGGCCTTATTCCTCCTGAATGAAGCAACGATAAAATTACACAATCACTGATATCACTGTCCGGTCTTTGTTTTATGTTCTTGACACATCATCAGCCCTGCTTTGGGTTCAGAACATGTTCAGTAGTGTCAAAAACTTGTCAAAGACAGCCCTCTTTATGCCCAACGACATGTGAAGGTCAGCTATAAGATGCGCATCGGCCCAGAGGCTGCATTTTCTTTTGTTCTTCTTCTTCTTCTTTTTTTTTCTGGCGCGGTCCATCTCTCTCCAAAAGGCAGAAGGGGTCGAGAGGCAGGATGGCTGTTGGGCTATAGTGACTTGACATGAATTGTAAATGAGTGAATAAAAGTGTGGATGCGTGCTTCCTTCATCTACACAGCACTGCAGTCTTTCCTCTCTCGCTCTTTTTTCCTTCTTTTTTTTTTGCTTACTTTGATTTAATACTGTCTTGTAAGCATACCTAAATGTTAATAATTCTAGTGCTTGCAGATGCATTTCTACCAGCCTTCCTGTTTTCTTGCAGACTCAAAGGCCTTGAACTGTCAGTGTCTTCCCCCTCGAGCACATACAGTATATATTGTATCAACTTTCTGGTTCAGCAGCTTTGATAATAATGTGACCTCACCTGTTTGGGCGACTTGGATAGCACGGGGCTTTTATGTGGACAAGCTATGATTTTCATTTCGAAAAATGCTGTGTGAACACCATCAAGCTGAAATAACTGCATCTTTCAGTTCATGATAATTAAATAAAAATCACAGAATTATAACTATAATACTGGTTTAAGGTTGTTGTTTTTTACAGATTTCTAAACAGGAGATTGACTTACACTCTTTTCATAATTTTGCAAAGGTTATTTCAGTGTATTTTGTCACACAGTGTTGTGTGAAGTTACTTCGTCTTGGACTGAGGCCATTCTTTCCCATTAATGAGCACAAACATTAAAAGCTGACAGTAATAGGGATGGGGCTTGGCATGAGATGGCACCTCCATTTTCATTATCGTCCCCTGATAGGGAGCGTCGTCACAAACACACAGGGGCAACATGTGAAAAGGTCGCCGTGACAAGGTGGCAGCCTGGTAATAACTGTGAACTTTGGCAAAACAAAAACAAAAACCGTACAAATAGCATTTAATGGGGGATATAGTTGACAAAAAAACACCGCTCAAGGCTCTATACATTCATACATGAACTTTCAAACTTGAAATTCATAAAATAATAATATGCTCAAGAGGTAGGCCACTGCCTTGCAGTTACAGATTACGCCTTTGATTTATTTACAGTGGCATTTCAGAGAAATGTGTCCACAGCTGACAGACCTGAAGTAGGTTATCTGCTCTCCTACACTTAATACACCCTGAAAGTCCTGGGCACATCTGGGTCTCATTCAGCCTTATTCTTGCCTGGAGACTGTGGTTCCTTATTATGCCTTGTACACTATGCTTTACTGCCTGGACTAGCTGCAAGAGTGGTGAAAGGGTTGACAAAACTGTTGATGAAATGCTGTAACAATGATGTGAGGGGAAGGTTGTAAGCTACAAGAGTGCAATGCAAGATTTTTGCACGGTGATATTGGGCTGTGTGGATGTGGAGCGCCGTTAACCTGACACTCGATAAACACTAAATGTAAAGGGAAATTTGGTTAGATAACAAGATGGAGGTTCACTATAACTGAGAATTAAACCTTGACTGTGAAGTTGTTGTGTGTGTTGTGTAATCTCAGAAACCCAAAACAAAAAGGCCCGTAAAGATCAGAATGTGGATTATTGTGTTTCACCATTGAACAGTCAGCGGTTTGCCCAGCATATAAATGCTGGATCCTGTCTGAAAGAATTTTGATCATATCAATTTCACTGAGCCATTTTCACAGAGCTTTTAACATAGAGTTAAAAGCTCAGAAGCCTCAACCATAGATTTACATTTGAATTTCAATACCCTGAAATTATGCAATTCAACATCAGTAAAATGCAAACAGCACACTCGTGTTTACCAGCCTGATCAGTCTGTGATGCTTTATACCACAGGGATGAGAGAAGCAAAAGATCTGAAATCGGTAAGTCCAGCTTTCCACTGCTGTTGAGAATAACTCCACTTTTCCCTCACATCTGACCAGCTTCAAAGTTAGACAAAAACATTTTTGTTCCATGTTGTATGACAGCATCACACACATATTCTGTTTCTGCTGGTTGCAGCGCTTCAGTGAAGCTATGCCACGCTTATATTGAATGAAATATTGAAAGCCAAGATGTTATTGCTGTATGGCTGCACCATTACATCAAATAGAAAATATCTAGATGTCTTTTGCATCATTTTATATACATTTTCCGGTAATTCAGCAGGACATATTTGGGATCTTTGGAAACCTTGAGATCTTCTCTAGAATGTAAAATAAATTCTGTGTGTTTGAACAAAGCTTCACTGCACAGCATGTATTTGTAATTACAAACCCACCGGTGGGACTGGCAGCATTCAGGAGGTTAAAGAAGGAGTTCAGCCATGGAAAAGAGGAGCAGTCACATGTTCATGTCAAGTGGAGTATGAAAATACAGTGTCAGTACATGAAGCTTTTGAAAATAATTTTAGTGAACACTTGCACAAAATGTAAACATAGGCCTTTTGGACTCAGTGCAGTTGTTTGGCTACAAAGCACTTTGACTATGCTGCACAAGCCATTTGAAGTAGAATTTTTTCCTCACACTTTTTTTGGCAACTTTTGGCAGCAAAGAACAAATCCTATTGTTTTGGACAAGGTTGACATGCAGCTGTTCTAGCTAACTTGTTGTCTCTTTTGTGGACATACCAACATTACCAGTGTCTCAAATGACGTAAGTGTGGGTACATTATGTTCAAATTTTCATTTTTTGGTGAACAGTTTCTTTAAGCTTCAGTCCATCATTGACTGTGGGCGGAGAAATGTTCAGACAAATTAAAAGAGTTTCAGTTGGGCAAATTGGGTGAAACCACACAGTCTCACATTATGGCAGATGGGACACTGTTCTCTGTTGGCGCTCCTTTGTGTGATTTTAGCTGGCAGGACAGGTGAATTTTTACATAACGCTGCTGTCCAGTGAAAAGCATGTATCCCCAAAATGTCAGCTTTTCAGAAAATAAAAAAAACACTCTTGTTTTTAGCTTGACAACTGTGCATTTTTAAGTTTATCATAGTTTTTCAAAAGCTTCATAACCCCAAAGCTTCTACAACTTTCTAAACCCATAGAGGAGCAAGTAAATGCTCAAATGAAGTTAAAAAAAAATGGAGATACATGTTTTTCACTGGACAGTGACGATAAAAGTCTCACCTAGTGAAGTTTTAGTGAGCTGAGGATCAGTTGCCCTTTTGGCTTGATGGTGTCCTTTGTAGGCTCTTTCTGCAGGTTTAGTAGTATTAATTTAAATGTAAAATTATATTATTAAACCAATTTGACATTTAGTGGGCTTTCATGGTGCAAGCCAGCCTATTATAGTTATACTTATTTTTTTTTGTCTGGAATAGTACAAGTCTAATGATTACTTTGTACAGACATGGTACATCCAGGGTGTCTGAGTCCTGTTCCTAGGTTAGAGCTGTGGCCCATGATGCCAGCAGATGTCACAGCGGGATGATGTTACCGAGGCTTCACCATGGAAACACTTTGCTGTCGCATCCCGGTGTGTGCCAAGGAGGCCCCTGGCAGAGCTCGCGCTCCTTGTGAGTGCTGTGGCAGCCCCAGCGTTCCAGGCCACCACATTGTTTCAGCAGTGATTAATTACTGTCCTGATGAAATGTGATGGCTCTGAAAATGTCACAGGGATGACACAGGCTTGACAGTGTGGGGCAGCAGGGAGGGGCATATCGCACACAGACATCTGGAAGGATATGGAGCACCAGCCGCTCGCTGCCTTTCCAAAGAAAAGGAGTCATTACCGGAGCTTCCATTTGTTGGTTTTATGTTACTTATTTTTTTTCTCAACCACCCGACTGGCTTTCTGTGAACAAAATACCAAATTATACTATTACTTCTTTACACATACAGAGAGAAAGCGTGTTCCTTTGGTCTGTATTTTGTGTTTTTTGTTGAGCTTCACAAAGAAGGAGGGCAAGGATCATTCACCAGGTTTCTTTCTTGTCTCATTCTTGATTAGATCAAATGTAAACCCAGTTACTGTAGAATAAATTCATCAGTCAAAGTCAGAAAATGTGTTTTTTCCACTGAACTCTACAGCCTCAACCAAACAATTCAAATGGAATTTAAGACAACAAAGCAAAAAGTTTAAACACTGTTTGCAGCATAACTTTTATTTCATCGTGAGTAAGTAATAAATACCTGACATTATGGTTTATGTTAATTATTATCATATTAAATATGTGCAACAGGGGCAACAGTGAGCACTTGTCCTTTAAACTGTCAGCACACAATAAGCTCTCATGCAGACGTAGTTTCAAGACGCCTGCATAAGTGTTTAATCCATTTGTGTTCATGAAAAAGCAGAGCAAGGTATCACTTGATGAAAAACACGAATGACATACTAAATTTCCCTGATGAATTGGTCCATTTACTGAAATAAATTGAATTGATGCAAAGGATCCCAGAGGAGCAGAAAATTGTTCAGCTATGGATGAAAACCCTCTTAGAGATACGGTACCTACCAGCAGCCTGGCTTATTTGTATTACACATAAGACTTGTAAAGATGTGCTGACAGCTCCTGTTTATCCCACTTATTAAGAACAGACTTTTTTTTTCCAAGCTGAAACATTTGCTAATACACTTGGGGCAAAAGTCGGGACAAATGCAATTATTTAAATGAATAAACCTGATTTCCTTCGTTATTATTTGAGAAATGCTTGTTCTGAAAATCAAATGGATGGCTGCAATTCTCAGATTGGGAATTCCTCCTGTTTCTTTCGCTGTTACCAATCGCATCTGTCCAAGGTGAAGCCTCCATTAAAACATCACATGTCCTTATGGTAAAGCAGATTGCTTGTCGTGTTGAAATCAGGCAACAGCTCATCCGCCTATCTCCTTGATTGGACAGCCATGGCCATTAGTTCATATTAAACCATATGCTCAAAAAAGAAAAAGATGGACTTTCCAGCTTGTTTTTATCTGGGAAAACTTTGGAAATGTCTCGGTCCCATGCAAGGTCACATTCAAGGATTTGTCCTTCATCAGTCACGTTAAGCTCATGCCTGTGGGTAAAATACCAGCATTAGAATTTATGGGTTCTGATCTGTTTGTTAGTTGGCTCTGTTTTGGCAACAGTTACTCACACCATCCATCTCTCATCATTGCCACTTCGAGGTTATAAAAGCATATGGTGAACAACCAAAATAGCTTTGTGAGCAGATGTTATTGGTTAATTGAAATGCATTTGATCTTGAATGATTAGTGTCCATCAGAGCATTTCCTTGCTTTGTGTCCTAATGACTGGGCTGCTGTGACAGCGTGTTTCCTCCCCATGGCTCTGTGGGTACCTAATGCACGCACCATTACCAGTTCCAGATCACTGATGTCAGCACTGTAGGTCAATTTATGATGAATAGCGGAATATTATTAACTCATTTGGATGCACAAAGAACAACATCATAAATTTGGCAATATCAGTATGTATAGTACTTCTGTTTGACACACTTCATCACAACCAGATGTGACCGCCTGAAATGAACCTCAATCACTCATGCAGGCATTAATCACAGTCAATCAAAGAAAAAGGAAAGTCGGACTGAGGCGGATATTTGGCTTTATGAGTTTTGAGGCAGGTGTTCTGTTGTTACGTTCATCTTCCTCTGACCTCCACTCACACAAAACCTTCAAACCTGCTTCTTCCATGGAGGAATCAAATGAACCACAGCTGAATCCCCTGTGCCAGGATAGATACCGAGGCTCAGTAGCCTTCAGGCAGGACTGCTCTGTCAGACATGTATCTCCCACAACCATCACAAGTCTCTTTTCATGCAAGCTAAGAGATTAACAATACACACTGAGTTTAAAGGGCTATACCACCATTTGTGATGAGAGGATTAGCACTAAAATCATCTCTGTGTCTCTGGAAGATAGCTCTGTCCAGTGTGCAGGCTAATACTTTTAGGGGATTATTAAAAAGATTGTACTCTTTGAAACTACTTTTAATGCCAGAAGACCTTTCTCCCTGCATTCATAACTTGTTTGGTTTACAGAGAAAGTGAAGTTAGCCAGAAAGCTAAAGTTGCACTGTTGATTCATAATGGATTTTGAATTGAGATTTTTATACCGTTCACCTTTGTACAATATGAAAAACAACTTCCTCTTGAAAATTACTCAAGCAAGGCAATCTATCACAGCAAACATGATGCCATGGTTTTGTAAAAGTTTCTGCTTTATTGTCATGTCCTTGTGTTTTCAAATCAGTACAGGCATTTCATTATCCTCTGATTACTGTCAGTCACCTGACTCCCACAGGAAGAAATGAACAGTGTCTCTACAAGTGACCAGATCATGCAATGATTTGCATATCAATATATTCTCTACAGTCCCCACTCCAAGTAGAGGGCGGGGGCTGTTGTGTGTATGGGAAGTACTGTATGCCCTTGGATTAGATAAGGAAGGTGCACAAACCAGCATCAGATTTATCATGTTAACGTATTAATGTTGTTCCCCATGTTCGGAAAAATTCACTAGATTTGTTGCTGGTTGCTTCTGAGAAATGAAGTTGCCAGCGGTGTGTGAAAAACAGCTAAATCTAGCAACAAAGTCGCCAAGTTGGCAACAGCAGAAATAGAAGTGTCTGCCAGGAAATATTCCTGCACAAACATTTTGCTTTACAAACTTTATTGTCACATCCATGTCAGGTCTTTGCAGAATATTTGTTAGCCCGAGGAGTTAATTTCAAGTTAGGTATAACAACACAAAGTTTGTATTTTGAAAAGTAAATGTTCAGAAATGTAATTGCACACTACGTGCACTGCAAAATAACTGGGAAAAATATAAACTAGGTGTACACAGTAATAAATGGGCAAAATACACTGGTATTCTCCTTTAAATGCAAAGTGGAGGACTTCCTTGTTAAGCCATCTAAATGATACAAGCAGTATGCAGCTCTCAGGTTTCCCTAAATGGTTAATTTTTATTATCTTCTTCCCAGCATGGAAATTATCAAGCAAGAAATTTTGATTAGAGCGAGATATTGCCATTATCAAAGCTTTGATACCCTGATACATCAATGGTATTAACTATCTTCAATAAAGATCATTGGCGGATTCCCTGCCAGGCGGATATCATCAAAGGCGCTGGGTGAGATTGGTCTCAGGATGTGAGAAAATTGAGACGTCTTCATTATCCAGGACTTGTAAGGACATCATTTATTAGTCACTGTCAACCCATATTAAGATGTTCATTAGTCAAATATTGATTTTCTCAGAAAGCAGTCAATTACTCTCAAACTAAATGATTTAAAAAGACAAATTATTCATGTACTTAAAATAAAAATCTGCATAGAAAGAACTTGTTTTAACATTTTAATCACTCTTATTTCAAGCCTCTCCCCAACATCAAAGAAAGCATTCAGGGCAGAAGTCAGGTAGTTACTTACAGATCAGAAAAGAGGGAGAGCTGATTTACAGGAGGAATATACCTGCCTAATGCTAATTTGCTATTTTAGTCGCATATCGTCAGCGACCCTCTGCCTCTCGTGTTTTTGAAATACTCATCTGATTAGGAAGGTCACGCAGTAAGAAGCAAAAATGATGAACAAGTTCTCCAGACACTCAGATGATTATACATGCCTCCTGCCTCATCTGTGAACGCATGGCAGACCAGCAAACCATAACTGTCTCTTGATTTACGACTGCTTTGTTGTCCTATCATCACATTGTTTACTTTTCTCAAAAAAAAGGATGTGAAAATCAGCTATTATAGAATACATAATAAAACACGCCGGTATGATACAATAAGAAAGCATCGACCATGTCAACGCACCCTGCTGAACAAAACAAAACACACAAACACTAACAACTGTCCTTGGCTGTTGTGTGGACCGAGCAGAGGGGCAACCTAAAGACTCAGAAAGTGTGTAATGAGGATTTTACAGCTCATGGGGACTGGAGGGAAACAGTGGTCTGCTGCCCTGGTGGCTTGTGCTGGGGATCAATGGTCATTAATCTTTCTAGAGAGGCCCTGGCTGCACTTTTTAGGGGGTAGAAGGATTGCTGACCCAAGTACAGGACGTCTTTCTGGGTCCAACAAGCAAGGTTTTCTGTGTTTGGATGCCACAGCACTTCTCGTCTGTTTTGTCCGGCGCGGAGCAGAGCTGGGCTGGGGCGGAGAGCGGGAACTGGAGTGCAGACATGAATCAATAAGCAGCAGTTGACGGACATCACTTTGCTGCTCTTGTCTCTTTTGTCATTCAGTGGGAGAAGATTTCGGCAGCTATGTATTGCATGGATGTAGCCTGCTATTATGTCTTGTAAATGCACTTATAAAACAGCAAAGATGAATTTAACCGCTGCGCTTAAGACAATTGAACTCTTGTAATATAGTTGTATTGATTTGATACTAAAGTCATATACACAAATACGATTGCAGAAAGAATTTAGAAATCATCTTACACTCAGATTTGTTTTGGAGACTAAACATATGTGCAGCATTAGAAATCTTACAGTATTTAGTCAATGTAAAACCATTAATAATGTAAAGCAAAACATATGCCAAAGCGCTGAAATGTAAAATATTTCTCAGCAAGCTTAAACACAACATTGATGTTTTATTGCTTGAGGGTTAGAAAACTGCCAATAAACCAACTGAGAGGGACAGAGCAGACCTCACTTTCTCACAGCTGTGAGAAAAACATTAGAAGGTACCTTTCACTCTCAAGTGAAGTTATGACATCCAGTGGCATAAAAGTGTGGTTAAATGATTTAATAAAGCTGCACATATAGTCCCCAGGTGATTCAGCAGCCCACACAAGATTTTCACAGAGCAGCTAATGAAACATTACAAAGAATTATAGGCAGTATACTAAGTAAAGTAAAAATGCACTACCAGTTTTTACTTTATGAGGTATGATAACAGTATTGTGTACTGTGTCCTGGATGTTAGTACAGTGCACCATGGGAAGTTCTGTGTAACCTTGTACCAACAGGGCAGGCACATTAGCCATTGCCATTTAAATTGTGTCTTACTTTGAAGGCTACTGCAAAAAAAAAAAAAAAAAAAAAGGAAAGAAAGGTAAAAAAAAATGTTTTAAGCAAATGAGAAAATATTTTCAAAGCTGGTGAGTGTTTCACTTTCTGCCTCAGGTCAAACAACTAAATGTCAGTTATGGAGGAGTTAGCATCCTTCATCTGTCCTGCATGATGCAGAGCGGAGCCCAAACCACACCAACAGGCACAGCGCTGCCCGACTGGAGTCAAGGGCACTTAGAGGCATGATCCTAATAGATGGTGGCACCGAGACATAAAAAATACAAACACATTTAGTTAAGAGAGCTTCAAGGATCTCATAGGGCAAAACTGTAACCCCTTACACCCCGACTAACCCTTTGAAACAGCAGTACTTAAAAAGGTTATAGTTAAATGAAATCTTCAAATGCAGCTCTTACAGTCAAAATTAATTTTTACATTTTTACAAGTACAAGTTTTAATTTTTATTCTGTGCTGAATGACAGAAATGACTGACAGATTAGTCAGTTTTCATCTGTAATATCTCTTAGGTCAGACTTTTTCTTTCAAATGATCAAAAAAGTGATCAAGCCCATCAGTCAGATGAAATAGTCATTTGTTTTATTTCATCTGCAAAAGATAAACTTATTGGAACATTGGTGTTGATATCTTCATCTGATCTTCCAAATCCCAAACACCGTGTTTCTTTTCGTCTTTTTGTCTCACTCTCATTTTTTTTTCTAATGTCATTAAATCTAGAGCAGGATGCAGTTAAATACCCTCCTGCATTTATTCAGACGCCCTGGCAGATGGTGTGCCTGCCCGATTATAGAACAAAGCTGACTTTATTGAAAATTTCCGTATAAAGAGGGAGCAAGGAGCTCACGTAGTCCGTCCCTGTGGCGGAAATGGTAAAGGTGGAAATCTTTGAGGGTTTACGGGTGGAGAGGAGAGGGGGAAATGAGAAAAGGTTGTTATGTAGAAGTGAGAAACATTTAACTCCGACGCTGCATCACAACCCAATACGTTTACTTTCACTGCGTCATCCAGCTTACACCTATTTTTTTGCCAATATTGAAACTGCACCAAAGAAATATTTTATACATTCAGCTCATTATTCACTATGTCTAATTAATGCTACAGTCCAAATGAAAAAAAAATGCAATTTAGCATCTTCTACCTGTCCCTGTAGGAGCAATATAGAAACTTCTTTGATGTAGAAATGTATTTTCACTGGTACCTCGAACGGGTGATGCACAACACAACAGTTGACCCTCCACATTTTAAAATCCCAAAAGTCATTTATTTAGCTGGGGCCCCTATTGCTTTTTTTATTCAAATGTATTCTGTTTAACCAAGAGTTTTCAGAGTATCTCAATGATGCATTTAAAGGTGCACTATGTGAAATTGAGGATCCTTTAGACTTTTGGCTGACAAAAAACATGGAATAAGCATGAACTTATGGTTCTTGTCATTGGTTTGACCAACTGATAAATTACATGCCTGTTACTTTCATGGTTCTGTTCTTTGGACTTTAGGTTATGGACTTGTGTTTTGGGGTTTTAGTTCTGTTTCTGGACTCTTGTGTTCCTTGTGTTTCTTGTTTTGGTTTTCTGTCCCTGCTCTGTGTGGCCCTCCTGTTTCCCTGTAGCCCTTCCCAGCCTGTGTTCTCCTGCCCACCTGCCCTGTGTTAGTCTCGTCCTGCCCTGGTCTTGTTGCCTGCCACACCCTCGTTGTCTCACTTGTTACCCAATCCTTGTGTTTCCCACCTTTTCCCAGTGCCTTCCCCCTCCAGGTGTGTCTTGTTCTTTAATTAGTTCCTTGTGTATTTATACCTCTCAGTTTCCAGTTTCTCAGTTTGTTCTCTGTCGGTTTGTTTGTCTAGCTTCCTCGTGTTGCCATCTGCGTTTGTAGTGTTCTTGCTCCTTGTGTTTTTGCTTGTTTTTTTTGTTTTTTTTAAATGGTCATTTCTTCAGTTCCTGTGTCTCATGTCTCTTGCTTTTGGGTCCACCTGCTTTGTAAACTGACAACTACACGTTTTTTGCCAGTTGAGTCTAAAGGGTCCTCAATCAACCCTCGGTTTTGCATACTGCACTTTCAAAAATGTGCTTTCTCTTTAGGATGCTCTGGTCATCATTTTGCCTGAACATTTTCACCATTGCACAGCAATATAATTTTTAATCTATAAAAAAGATAAATGGAGTAGGTTGTCATCAGTTGCTAACTTCACAACTTTTTCGTGTGGATGAAAGTGGATGCAAACGGACCTGATTCTGATCTTTCTTTTTAAAAGCCTCAGTTAAAAATATAAAATCAAAATTAAATTGGACCCTTTTTAATGCATTTGATTGGGAGAAAATATTGATTATTGGTGACATTTGTGCAGGGATGTATCACAAACAAAAGCAGTATAAAACATAATGTGTGGTGCAGCACATTCAGTAAAATAAGTTTTGGGGTCAACTGTGTATGACATATCCTGTCCCCCAGCGGGATCAGTGACAGGAAAGGGATATTACACATTTTCAATTAGAGACTGAGCCCTTATTGGCCTACTTATTTCAGACCTCTAGGAGGAAAAATAATAACAGAGAAATTAAGCTCTTGACTATGACTGCAAGATGAGGATAAGTAAACAGACTTCTTGTTATTGCATGAACAGAGCCTTACCCCATGGCAAGCTGTGGTGGTTAAATATTTAATGATCTCCTCTGACTCCAGGAACATACCTCGGAAAACTACAACTGTAAAGGACCCAGATTATATTCATCAAAACGATGCTGTTTGTAGCTGGATTCAATTTAAATACTGTGTGACATATGAGCAGTTATGCAGTCGTTTTGGCAAGGGTAACAGCTGTTTCACATCCATAATATGCATAGGATGTCTTCAGTTTTTTGGCCCATATTCCTCCGCTGGACCAGTGCAGTTCAATGCCAAGGAAAGCGAGACCCAGATGACCCAGATCAGGGCCAGTTGAGCCCCGGAGAAAAGAAGGAATCACTGCGGATCTCATCTGGTCTTGAATGTGGACGCATGAGGGACCTCAGCTGGATATGAGTTTACCATAGCATGCAACTGCAGGGAAGCCAAATATGACACTTAACAGTTACATAACACGTGAAGAGTTTCTTTCCAAATGGCATCCACCACGATAATAAGTGTCATGTCTTCTTTCAAAATGATTGCTGGCATCAAACTTACAATGGAATAGAGCTAAAGGCAATAGCAATCACCAGACCATTGCTTACATAAAACAGGGACATTTCTAAGTATTGTTTTACCTGCAAACACGAAATATTGATTAATAAAGAGAAGTTTTATGTATTTGTCGATTAAATTATAGACAGTTATGTCAGTATCTGTTATTAAGCAATTAGAGGATAGAGTAGAGGATAGAGTAATGGTGTCTACATGTGTGCATGTGTGTGTTTGGGTGTATCTGAGAGTCTGTGTGTATTCATGAGAGTGAAATCAGCATGTCATAGGCTTTACAGTCCCCTATAAAATAGAGTTGATTTGGTGTCAGCACAGCTACGACACACCTGCATTTTCTTGTATGGATGATGGTTTTTCTGTCATTTTACTTACCTAAACGCCTGAAAATCCCATTAAATCTCTTTTAACATCCTTTATGTTAATGTTTGTGCATACTGCAGGTCCTGGCCTGAATTCCTGACGGGCACTATTCCCAGTAATTAGGCTGACGCTAGCTCCTCGTAATGCTCCAGCTTTGAGATTTCCTGTGACAGAGTGTCAGGGAGTATCAGGTATAAATTATATTTACAATAAACTCAGCCAGTGGACCATGTTCACAAAGCGCGCCAACTCTCCAAATGACATCATTTTGTCCTCCTGTCCCACTGTGCTACAAACACCATGACGCAATGCCAGTGAAAATTATATTTGACTTTTATAGTTTTTGGGCCATGTATCCTGGCTTAGCTTTGTGAACATTCATCCAACAACAATGGCTGTCCCAGCTACTCATTGCATCATTTGCTTTGTTTTGTTTCTGAATTAGCATCATGTTTTAAATCCAATATTATGCTTTTATCTGATGTCTTTTATTTTATTATTACTATTAGATTTTTCATCATCTAATTTTGTCCTATCTTGTGCTGTCTTTTTGTTTTTACTTGTTTTATTTTCACTTTTAAGAGTACAACATTGCTTCTGTTTGATTGCTGAAGCACTTTGTAAACCCTGTACAAATCCCATGCTTTACAAATAACATGTATTACTCTCAGTAATAGTAGAACTCAAAGGTTAAAGGTCAAAGGTCAATTTTATTTACCCCAAAATGGGCAATTGCATTAGTACAAGCAGTAGTGATGTTATATTGATCTGAAAATCATATATTTACCATATTATTACACTAAACAGAACAAAATAGTATATTTTTCTCTGTTTCCCCTTTCATATTTTTTCCAAGAAGTGATAATGTTGCACGTTCACATGTTGCCTCTGGCTAACATGTCAATTGAACAGACTGCAGCAAGCGTTATTTGAAAAAAAAAAATGTTTTGTAGATTGAAGCCACAGAGAGCCCTGTCCATCAAAACATTTGTCATCCAAACTAATCAACGAGAGGCAGCTACATTCATTAGCTCGCCTCGGTTCACGCCCACTTGTCTGCAGACTTCAAGCTCCATTATTGTTACAGGATAGCTTGGTGACACGTGGCTACCGCTTTGAGTATTTATAATGCCTAGAGTGTACTGTGAATGATCAGAGAGCCTGACGTGAATTCTGACAGCGCTCTGAGTTTATGAATGGTTCAGTTTTGCTCAGTTTGAAATTACAACGCATAAATCACACAATGGAATATGATGATGTTTTGCTACTTTTAACAGATGCATTTAATTAGATCGAGGAAATGCTGCCACTCATTGGATGTTATGCTCACACAGGTGTTTGCAATAACAACCATAAACCACCACATCTCAAGCCAAATTGTATAATGATTACCAATTACCTTTAAAGCTGGTGAAAGATGTTTGAATTCTGTTGTGCATAGGTCTACCAAGCATGTTACATGCACAAAAGCAAAACCTGAGAGGCAAAAGTTGGGTTAAAGTTTGAGAAAGGCATTTCTCTGACCACCTTCTTTTATCCCAGCCCATCATCCCCGTTGACACAGATTACAATAAGCGGGATCACAGTGTTTTGATACAATCAACCGCTGGAAACAAGTTCATTTGTGAGAACGGCAAACGAAAGGAGGCACTTGTGATTCCAGGCTCGCGTCTCTCTGCGGACGGCTCGCTAAACACTGCAGAACTTCAGAAAGAAGGTGGGAAGTTGGTAAACAACAACAAACTCCCGCTATTCTTGTAGTGAAGATGAAAGGAAGTGTCTCTCTGTCAAAATCAGGGAAGAGAGCCTGACAGTTTTCTTAGTAATGATAACTACAGGCAAGATATAAAAGATTAATGAGGGGACTCTGTCAAGAATGAATCAGTCAAGTTAAAGCTCAGTCATCACAAGGAGAATTGGTCCCTTGCCTCTTCCCTCTCTCACACTTTCTTTAACATAGTCCCACCTCCTCCTTTCTCTCTGTCTGCCACTCTCTCTCTCTTTTCCACACAACAGACTCAACAATAAACATGAACTGCATGACCAACGCTGCAGAAACATGTGGCCAGGTCCTGATGATGTAACTTTGCATGCAATCAAACCTCCTCCGTCCTGATTGGCGTTGGCCTGTGAAGCGACAGACAGTGAAAGGTCAACCACGATAAGTCCTAGACAGCATGCTACTAAAAGGCTGCCATGACCTTCAGGCAGTGGCATTCTGGGAAGGGGCGCCGTTATGATGTGGGGTAATTGAAACACAGTGCTGCGATTAGCGGAGGGTTTTTTATTCGTGACTTCATGATGGCGAAAGGTCAAGACAGAGCCCGGGTCATTCATTATGATCTGGGGGCCATACTTCATGTGTTTACCTCAGGTGGGCGCTGACAGTAGAGCTAAAATGGCTAAAAACCCGATCTGAGTCAAATGTAATAATCAAATTCAAGAAATGATGTTATGAAAAAGAAGCAGAGTGGATGAGGGAGATCACGCATCATCCCCTCAGCATTTTATTGTAGCTGATGATTTTAAACCCCTCGTGATATCAGGGTTTAAGGGATTAGCGGTTCACAACATTTGGCTCATCAGAGAGTGATCAAATGCTGCGTACCTACACTGCCTGCACTCCTCATTTAAAATGCATTCAGCCGCTATTTATTTCTAGACTGGAGGCATTACAGCGATTTTCAACGGGACGGTAGCAAATTGGACTGCGTTGATGACGTCACAACCAGACATTTTTCTGAATGAGAAAAATCAAGCATATATGATTACATCATTGTAAGGATTTGTTGTGGTCAGTTTAAAACAGTTCAGTTAAAGTCTGTAGAATCATATGCATTGATCCACATTTAGTCACCAAAGACCACAATGTGAGACCATGGGGTCATTTGAGTGTTTTGGAAATTTTTATCAGGGGCAATGATTGGTTTATGCCTTTTTTATGCCAAGAGTAGTTATTGTGTTTTATTGTTTTGTAATGTTGGGATTGGCATCTTTTTTCACAAATTTCTTACTGGATTTTATATTGGCATCTGGACCGAGAGAAATGCCTTGTACATTTGTATTTGGCAAATGAAGCTCTGAATATGAATCTGAATATGAATCCAGCTGGACAAGAATGGACAGACATTAGCAAAATAATATGGACTGACTGAAATGTAGCTGCTGAAATATCAGATTTATTTTTCTTATCACGCCCCATCTATGCATATTAAGCATGATGGCTTAAAATGGCCTTAATATTACAGAACAAATTAGCTTGGGTCCTGGATATGACTCATACTTTTAAATGGTTACACTGCTACAACACTACCTGAACAATCCTACAACACACATTTGGATTTTAGATTGCAGGAGTAAGAATACTGCAGATGCTTTTTTTTCTTTTCTAAATGTCCAACCTGAGAAATCTATGTACAAATCAAAGCCTAGATGAGTTGAACTACAACAGAAGGCCAGCTTGCTCTATTGCCACTGACACCCGGGGTAATTGCCCTGTTCCACTGCTGAAATGTCACGGCTGCTTTTATCCCAGGTGGGCTATTCCATCAACTAATAAATGCCATTGCCCCTCTCTCAGCACCAAAACACCATAACATTATATGACACAACACTCATAAAAATCACTGGATGATACACACCTCACTGCAGATGTAATTAGCAACGCTTATCAAGATCTAATTTGCGCGCTGTTAATATGGGGGCTAATTTGTGATGTGACTGGTGTTTTAGTGCTCTTTGTAATCAGATAGTATTAAGGGGATTAACAGGATTCTAAATAAGGCAGGGTACCAATGTTAATGTTTTCATTTGCTATTATAATCATGTTTCATAGTTTTATGGTGTCAAGGCAATCAAATTGGCTTTTTGCAGAATGAATATACTGCAATAAAATATAAGTGTACAGTTTAGGTGTATACTGCTAAACTGCATCTATAGAGGGGAATTTTGAAAATGGGTGTATATTGTAGTTGCACTTCAAATTCATACAAAAGGGACTCATATTGCATCCATATGCATCATGTTATATTTCATGTATCAATAGTTGTAAAATGAAGAAAGATAGTCAAAGAGTCCTCATTTTTTCCAAATATACAGTATATTAATGTGCACACAAACAGAAACTGTAAGTGATATCACATGTTCTTCTACTAAGACGTCACTGTTTCCATCCACATGCAGACAAACTGTCTCCAGCACATGACTATTTGGCTTTAATTTCAGCCACCAATTACCAAAGACCTTATCTCATTTATATGGTAATAACACCCCTGATGTCAGCTCAACCAGCGCAGATTGCGAGCTAAGCAGGGATGGCCTTTTGTGGCCGGGGCTTGTTCACTGCATTCTCCTGCCTGACTGCACCAGCCAACTGAGAGGGAGGTGGTGTCTGAAGAGATCAAGAAACGGCTCCAGCTGTCTGTAGCTGCTAGGTGGGGGAAATGTAATTTACCGAGACATACTGTTGGTAGCGTTTATAGAAGTAATGTATAGTCTTTTTTTTTGTTTTTTGGGATGTCTGCACAAGGTGTAGCTTGACCTTTGGTTCAGTTGTGGTTAACAGCAGAGGGGATGTCGTTATTCATTATGCTGCAAGCCTCCATCTTTCAGAGCCAAGTAAAAATGAAATTGATTGACACGAGATTAGTAGAGATTGACAGACAAATGCTTAAAGCTGACAACAAAGCATAACATCCTGTCAGAATGGCGGTGTCATTTGCAAGCCATAAAAACACAGTCCACAAAATTAATTGCTATTGCTAGTGGCACTGATAACAAAAAATCTAATGACTCCCAATAAAGATACCTGATATGAAAGTGAGCATTGCACAAATTAAAGGTAAACATCTTCAAAGTCTGTGAAAAGAGGTCTGTAGTTAATCTGAGGTAGCTGATCAATTATTTCTCACTTTTAATCAGTATTCCAAGAGAACATCTTGCAGTTGTTTTAGGAAAACATTTTTTTTGGCAAATGGAGCGATAGTTTAATTATTTATTTATTTTTTTCCTTTTTGCTCAAAATGGATTAACAGAGACTTGGCAGGAAAGGCTTTATCCACATCTGGGATGTGATTTGAATACTGACCTAAAGCTTCAGTGATATCCGTGTCAGACTTTGATAGCTGCTTCTAATGGGAGGTCAGCCAGAGGTCAGAAGAGACTGGGGAGATGTGCAGCGAATAGAAGAGCTGAAAGTAATGAGATCGCCTAATATCTTAGTGAAACAAGCTCAGCGCGTTGAGTCTGGAAACTTTCAGGGTGGAGGGACTCTGTTAGACACTGTTAGTGATTGAATTAGTGATTCAATGAAGAATCATGAATGTGGTTGTTTTCTATCTTTGAAAGGGAGGGTGCGAAGAATGTAGATGACTAAACACTCACCCAGTGTGCAACGTGCAATTTTACTGTAATTTTTGTAACAGCATAGTATGCCTTCAATATTTTACAGCCAGAATAGTTTTCCTGGCCGTGAAGTGTCTGCACAGAGCTGTAATACTGACACAGATTGCACTTTGTTCGATCTGTCTTTCCTCTATGTTGAAAAATCAGACCAGTCTCCTACACAGCAGTATTAGTATATTAATGAGAAGCACAGTATTGATTTTCTATGAAAACACCGCACAACTTTGCCATGTTTCCTTAACCTTGGCTTCCATGAACCTGGTGTTGCCCAATTCAATTGTTCTTTGTTGAATTTTTCATTTTCCTTTCAGGGGGATATTTCATTAACTCTTTACTCCAATGCCTGGCATCTGTTGTTCTGTTGCTCAGTTTTCGAAAAAAAAAAAGGAAACATGGAAGAAATCAACTTAAATTTTTCAAATTGAAGTACACTGCGCTCATTGCTTGGAGGGAAAGATGTAACCCGTACATTTACAATTCCAAACAACTTCCTGTTCCAAAACATAAACATTGTGTGTGACGAATCTGCACTGTCACTTCTCAACAACTCTTGAATCCGGGGCTTGTGGAGAGTAAACATCCCGCTCGCAGATGAGTGTCGACAGCCTGTGTTTTCATGCTGTGTTATAAAGCTCATTTGGGCTCAACAGTCTTGGCAGGTCAAAGCAGAGCTATGAGCACCATCAGGCTTGTCACTGAGCTGAGTTTCAGATGTTCGTGTTCTGTTTAACAGGCGGAACGTTCCTCCTCTTTCAGCCTGGCGAGTGGTAAAACAAACACTGCGCCTGACATGAACGGCAGACCTCGGTGCTGCAACCTGTTTGAGTTTTTAACTTGTAATTCAGACCTGAAAGAACAGCAAAAAAATAAGTTTAGCAAGGCACATGTGAGGCAAAATCATTTTAATCAAGTAATAGATACAAACTCAAATTTCCAAAGACCCATCCCATCTGTGGTGTAGTTCTTCCAGGGATGATACCCCAGGCTGAACAGGACTGCAAGCCTCCAACCTCCTGCCCAACCTGTGAGCTCCTGATGTAAACTGGGTCGGTGCAAAGAGAGAGAGAGAGAGAGAGAGGAGGGAGAGAGATGCTGCTGGGAGCCTGAATAATTCAGCCCAGTCCGCTGAGCTCTGATAACACAAAGCAGAACAACAGCAGCATGGAGCTGTGTGCAAGACAGCCAGAGAGACTGATACCTGGCACCCTGTTTGGAGCAAGACTTGGCTTCACTCACTTTCAACATCAGAGGAATATAAAAAGAAGAAATGTCTGAAATGCTAAACCATCTCTGACATTCTCTCTTAAGTTACTGAAATAAACAATTTCCAAAACTACAATCACGTCATGCAAACTTCTTCCTATGAAAAAGGCATGGGAACATTTTACATCGTCAGCTATATTTCACAAACTCTTATTAGTGTGATTTTACAAGCTTGTTTCCATATTTTTAGAGAAGACAATCTCATAAAG
>OMKZ01027225.1:7476-21474 GCA_900302535.1 Neoniphon sammara
TTGAAACATGCAGGCCAATTGTTGTGACTCAGTAATTCTGACGGAAATTAATTCTTTTGTTTGGACTGCTGTGTGAGGCCCTGCGGCCTAAGAGGGTGTGGGAAACACACGCACGCACACACACACACACACACACACACACACACACACACACACAGCAGTCTCCACTCTTGTGGGATTTGTCATATTTTTCTGGCTCAGTTCTCTGCAGGGATTGGTCAGCCCCCTTCCTGTGTTCCTGTGTGTGTGTGTGTGTATGTGTGTGTGTGTGTGCACGTGCGTGCGTGTACTTCCTAAGGCCTGTTATGTCATGGCACAAGTCTCTCTGTTAGAAAGGCGATTCTGTTAAGAACCTATACAGACACACACACACACACACACACACACACACACACACAGCAGGCCCTCACCACTTGTTCGTTTCCTGGCTCTCCAGCTGGCTTGACCCACCCCTCCTCTCTCTCTCTCTCTCTCTCTCTCTCTGTCTCTCTCTCTTTTTCTTCTTCTCTGCTCTCCTCCGTCCACTCCAGTCCTCTCCTCTCCTCCCTGCGGTTGTGCTTTTGGGTGAACGATGTGTTGTTCGGTGGGTTTCGCGCGCTCTCTGGGCCTGGCGCTGCTGCCTCTCGCCCTGTGCTGTATCCTGGCCAACCTGCTGCTGTTGTTTCCTATGGGAGAAATCACCTACATCCAGCAGGACCGCCTGGCCAGCTACATCTGGTACTTTGGAGGACTAGGAGGTGGGGGACTGCTGGTGGGTACAAACTACTCTGGTCTTTCTATTCTATTCTATTCTATTCTATTCTATTCTATTCTATTCTATTCCTCATTATGTTTCTGTATTTGTGGCTCATAGCCAGGGTTGCTTTGTTTAACCTCTACTCAATTATACCTCACTAAAGTGAATCTATTTTGGATGTCTTCCATTGTGTTCTGTTTTGGGGTCACCGGTCATACAGGGTTTTGGCAAAGTAAATTCATTCTATTCAGTTGAGTTCTGTGCTATTCAGCTAATTTATTTTAGTTTTGTTTGTCTTAAGTACAGAGCCCATTTAGTTTGTTGTGCCAAAAGTATTCTACTTTACAGTTGTGGTTAAGTTGTAGTTTAGTTTATTTGAGCATCCATTTGGCTGTACTAACTCTTTCTGTGCCACATGTCAGTTTTATTGGACTAACTTAGTTATTAGGTTTCCAGCTTAGTTGAAGAAAAGCAGTATTGTGTCATACTCTATTAAAACTGTTAATGAGGAAAATCAATTAAGAACAAACTGTTATTCAACATAGTGACCATGCAGACAGTTTCTAAAGAGAGGTTTAGTAGAAGAGCAGGAGAGGTTTTTGTGTTTTTGTCTGTAAGCAGGAAATAAAGGAGGGGCAGGGATGTATCCTCCCTGACAGTAAATGGTCCAGTTGGTAATTCTGGTTTAAAGTGAGATGTTGCTGTGTGGTCTAAAGGCTGTTTCAAAGAGTTCATCAGTGTTGTTTCAGTAGAGGGAGAAATTTGCTGAAACCAATAATAATGTGGTTCATTGAGGCATCATTTAGACCATGGCACACTGAAACTCTTATCTGTCAGCAATACCGTTTCAGTTCTTTGAAGCAACATTTTGACTCTGTGACGCTAAAACTCTGTATTCAAACCAGTGCAAAATTCTTCGGAGCAGCTTTTTGACCATGCGACACTAAACGTTTTCACTGCAAACTAGTACCACCTGTCTCCCTCCCTTATTCAGTGGCAGAGTAATACACTGGCACATGGTTATACAGTGGTTGCAGTGTGTGCTATTGAGCAGACTGGCCAAAGCCTCTTTCTTTTTCTCAGGCTGAGTTGATTAGCTGCTGCCAGTGCTGATCCCCACTTGACTGAGCCGGCCTCGTGTAGGCTGCACTGGATTCCCCTCATGTGAAATTTTCACTTTTACATGCAACACTTCAGCTCCCAGTCTTAGCTTGTTGCTCACTGGGAACAATGGAGTGTTGTGTGAATTCCCAGTTAATCCATCTGCCCTACATGTTGCTGATTTGATGGGTGTACCCTCTGCCTGAGGAGAAGGGAGCTGTTCTTTAGGTTTGGTTTTAAAGAGGAACAGAGGAGAGATTGTACTTTCCTGGACTAAATTAACCTTCTTTAACAGCAAAGGGCAAAGGGTTGTGCACATAAAGCTTCACTCTTTAAAATATTTAGCTAAGTTTTTTTTTATTTCCACATATAATATGATGAAATTCAAAAAATAATAAATAAATTAGATACTGTAGCCTACTTAATGAGATTAAATACATTGCTTTGTTTCTTTTCAACCATTTAAAGGTGCACTACACAAAATTTCCAACGGTTGATTTAAGTGAGAAAGTATCGCTGAGTGGGCAGATGATGAGAACCACATAGACTCTTCCACCAAATTACATGCTCATTCTATGTGTTTTGTCCGTTGAGTCTATAAAAGGTCCTCACTTAAATCAACCCTCGGCAATTTTGCATAACGTACCTTTGATTGACAGTACAGGGCTGGCTCGCTGTGTACAATCTTTAAGTACGACCCCGCCATACCGTCACTTTGCCACGCCATCAGAAGCAGATGTGTTTACATTCTGTGTTGAAAAGATGCTACAGGGGTTAAACTCTGAACCTGGCTCTCCATCCTGATGCAGACTGTTGTTTTGGGTTGATGCACCGACGTATTTTGTGAGTCAGTACAGCATAAAAAGAGTATAAGTGGTCATCCTAATTGAGTCAGTGTTTATTTCCTGGAACCAAATGCAGCATTAGTTCATTGACTGCTCTATACAGAAGCAGTGACGTCTTGCTTAAGGTCACTGGCTTGACTCTATGAGAGATGTGGCTGTGGTTAGAGTAGGAAACAACGTTGTATCTGTGCTTGGTAGAAAGACTGATTGTTAGGACTACATTTATTCTATGGATTTATCTGAAACAACTTGTTGTTTTTGTCCTTGTGCTAATATAGTTTTTTTTTCCTGTCCTTTTTTCTCGTTTTGTTGCTCCATTCTTTCTGGAAATGACAGAGCACTAGGAGTCAAAGTGCAAACTGGACCCCTCTGGGAGAAATCTATCTTTAGCTCTCTCTCCCTCTCTTTTTTTCTGTCTTGCTCTCTCACCCTCCTCCTCCTTCCTTAGCCTCTCTCCTCTCTTCCATTTGTGCTGTCAGTCTCTCTCTGGCTCTGCCAAGGATGTTAAGGATAGTGCTTTAGGGGGACATCCAGGATGTGTGTGTGACGATGTTTTGATCTTTGTGTGTGTGAGTGTAAAACCTTGGGAACTTCCCTCCCTCTGTGAGGATGTGATTTCACGTCCCTGACCTCTGGGAGAGCGGCAGAGAAACGGGAGCGCAGGAAAGAGAAGGAGGGAGGAGAAGGAGGGAGAGAGGAAATGATGAAAGAGGTGAACTCTGAAACAAAGAGATGTAGGGTTGTCATTTTTCTTTCTTTGCCTCTCTCTTCTCTCCGTCAATCCCACCTCCTGATGCTAATCTGTGGCTCAATGAAAATGTTATAAACCTGCACACCCTTTTCTTGCATCCTTCCATTCAGGCTTGTGTAACATGCTTGAATGGAGTTTGAATGGAGACCACAGGGTGGATGACAGGCAACCAGCACCAGCATAGTTGAATATGCAGTTTCACATATTCACTTACTGGAATTGTTGGCTATCCTCAGTGGCGAGGCTACCCACAAACTTGCCAATTTGGCGCTTCAGCTCTCCTGGCACTTGCCTTCTTTGTTCTTTTTGTCAGTCGGTTCTGGGAATTCCTGAAAAGAAAGGTTGGCTTGTCTCACTGCAACAAGTTTCAGCAGGGAGGCACTCTGCTGCTGTAAAGTGCTGTTTGTGCAGCAAGTGCCATTGTTTTCCCACCACTGATCACTTTTATCGTTAAGAATGTGGAAGTGTGAGAGAGGCCCATTACAAATCAGGTGTAATCTGCCCTATTGACAGGCCACAATGTCCTGATGTTGCCTCAGGTTATGGGAATACCTTGTGTAGCTATCATAGACAGTGTAGTATGTCGGTGTAAGTCTGATTATGACAGTGGATTGATCTTTTTACTTCCCAGGTGATTGGTGGTTTTATAGAATAGAATAGAATAGAATAGAATAGAATAGAATAGAATAGAATAGAAAATACATTTCTTGTCCACTAGGTTAGTTTGTTTTCACACTTGCCAGATGATTGGCTTGAAGGACTACTTAGCAATATGTGGCAGTATTGATGGGAAGTGCTCCCAGTATCAGGTGACATAGACAGAGTTAAAGATTTATTATCTTTATACGCAGATGTCTGTTATATGCTGATGTCCCTATAAGATTAAAGCAAGTTGCAGCACAGTTGCAGCCACATTGGTCACGGTTCTTGTTTTCTAGTGCAAAAATTATGTATGTCACTTCCTCAACTAAAATAATAATAATAAAAAAAATAAATGTTCTGTAGAAGTTCTAGGTATGAAATAATACCATTTTTGTGCTTTCAGATGCTGGTTCCAGCAGTGGCCTTCATCAGTCTGGGGAAATGTGGATGCTGCTGGAATGAGAGCTTAATGGTAAGGAGCTATGCTAATCCCCTTACAAAATCTATAGGAGGCATGGTACATTCAAATTTTTAGATTTTTAACACTGAATATCAGACTAAACGACTTGCTAAGAAGATAAAGATAAAAACGTTTTTCTCCAGTGTAATACTAGAAAAATATTTAAACCATCAAGCCATCGAAACTTTAACAAAGGGCGGGACCCTCAACAACGGTCCCACTGTTAGTTAACACTCTACAAAGTAAGCTTGGCCCACAGCACAGCTTACATGAACAGCTGCAATGATGTGTGTGTGTGTGTGTGTGTGTGTGTGTGTGTGTGTGTGTGGCAGCTGTCTTATCACTGAAATATAGACAGAGTAGACTGATGGACAAACTAATGAAGAAGCTCACAGACACATACTCACACATACAGACAGAGACACATACATGCAGAAAGCCACCCAGTCACACACATACATGTTCTTATTGAAAAAAAACAACAAAATCACTTTCTCTGTGTCTGTGTGCAGATGTGCGGGTCGGTACTGGCCGCTGTGGTTGGCCTGGCGGGGTCTGGCTACTGTTTCGTCCTGTCAGGGCTCACCCTGCTGCAGGGTCCCCAGTGCTTCACCTCCAAGGGATGGACATACCCCTTTGCAGACAGGGGGGGCAGGTAAGGAGACAGCATGATGTGTGTGTGTGTGTGTGAGAGAGAGAGAGAGAGAGAGAGAGACAGAGAAACGGCATGGTGTGTATAGGAAAAGCTAAGAATGTTCTCTGTATGCTTTTTGTATAAAACATTGTAGATTTGATCAAAATCAATTGACTATCAAGAGTTTTGATGAAATAACACAGCATGGGTGGCCCCTACCTAAATACACGTGGCATGTTGTTAGAGAGAGACCATTCTATGGTATTTCAACACAAGTTTTTTAAAGGAATACTTCACACAAACACCTTGTATGTTGTATTAATCAAACAGTAGCAAAAAGGATATGATATAAGGGATATGTGTTGGTTTCAAGTTCTCAAACTCTCTGTGCGGTGTAATCCAAGTCTTGACTCTCCATCTGTATGTTCAGTATGTTCCAAACCAATGTGCTTTGGCTCAAAGTTGGTAAATAAGACCAAAAAAAAAAACAAAAAAATGAAGTCCTGCCTCCAGCTTGTTCACTGGCGAGGAGTCCTACTCGTTTATTGGCTGCATGCCTGAGTCATAAACAGGCCAGCAGCTGGTCTTCAGTTTGATGAATGTGCAGAATTTGAAACAGATGTTTTTATACCGTTTTTGCTACTGTTTGTTGAAATCACAGATAAGTGGACATTCAAGAGAACCTGGGCCAGATAAATGATACAAAATATAGTTTTTGGGTGAAGTATTCCTTTAAGAGTGAATGTGGTCTATTATACTTTCCTCTGCTGGTCTGTCTCTGTCCCAGGTATCTCTTGGAGCCAGAGTTGTGGTCCACGTGTCTTCAGCCTGTCCATATTGTAGAGTGGAACGTGACTCTGCTGTGTGTGCTGCTGGGCCTGGCTGTGCTGGAGTTCATCATCTGTCTCTTACAGCTGGGCAATGGCTTAGTCAATGCTGTCTGCAGGCCTTGTTGCTACAAACAGGAGTACAGTCTTAATGCTTAGAGAAATGTAAGTGTGAATGTACACACACATGCACAGACAGAAGTGCACATGCACATATAAAAATACACACATGTACCATGTATGCATAAATACACTCATGGACAGATGTCTGTGTGCACACACAGCCTCAATGCCCAGCACCACACATATGTGTGTGTGGACAACCACCCAGCCCCACACACACACGCACATACACACACACGCACTCACACCTGACCAATGTGTAATTGTAACAACTATATTTTACAGCTTTCAAGTCAGCCTGTTACTGAGACAAAGTCACTTTCCAGTCATTAAAGAGTGAGTCAGCACTAAATCACATAAGGCAGAAAACTTCTGCTGCACTGCTCTTTATGGGCTGAAACGTTCAGGCGTTGGTGCAGTTCTGACAGCACCCAGTCAGTGTTTGGCCTTTGAAAGCTGCTGAAAAATACCTGCTGTGACATCACAGATTAGGGTGTGGCCATAAGGTTTCTGCCTTATGTGACTTAGTGATGATTCACTCTTTAATGTTGTACAGAGCTTTGTGTCTACAGCTCTCGACACTCCAAAGGCGACGGGTTGCAGGTCCATAATATTTAGGCTGATGGATGGCTGTCCTCTATAGGAATCAGAATAGGTGGGAATACTCTGTATACCTGCATAAACCCTCGACAACACTACTGACTTTCTTATTTTAAAGCTGCACTATGAAAAATTGATGAGGGTTGATTTAAGTGAGGGCCTTTTAGACTCAGCTGACAGTGAGTAAGGCCGATGATGAGAACTATGTAGACTCATCAAATTACATGCATTTTCCAGTTTTTGTTGTCAATTGAGTCTAGACAGTCCTCACTTAAATCAGCCCTCACCAATTCTGCATTGTGCACATTCTGCATTTGACAGAACTGTTCTATTCATTCAGCACTATTAGAATGGGTAGAAATGATTCTCCCATAAAAATCAACCTAATTTTGCTTGTACACTTAAAATGGCTGCCATGTTTGGTTTGATAATGTTGGAAGTGGACAGAAAGCTGATGTGCTATCAATGCCACACAAATTGCACAGACTTCCAGTTTTAAAGCTAAAATAATTGGAATTGCAAAAGCGAGGACCATTTAGATTCAAATGACAAAAATACGGAATAAGCACATAATTTATTGACAATGAAACCCATGTAGACTCAACCATTAAATTACATACTTATTCCACGTATTAGTCAGTTGAGTCTGAACAGTCCTCACTAAAGTTTCACATGGTGGTTTTGATTATTGCTGCTTTAAGTTCCTGTTGAGGTTCTGTGGACTGAACATTTCATTGCATTAGTGAGGAACGCAGCAATCATAACACAATGCATATTTCAGTGGCAAGATTATTACATTTTAAGGCTGTCATCTTAAGGCTGCCAAGATACAATAGGAAGTGTCCTTTCTGTCATTTTTTTATGTCTGTAGTTCTTATGTCTACACTGTGTTGGAACACAGATGGGTTTTCTATGACAGACAAATTTACATTTTTATGTGTGTTTTGTTATCATTTTCAGAAAATTATGTTGTAAATTGTTTTCTGTACGTCTTCTGGATGCTAGTTAAATGTTAAGGACATTTTATATATATTTAGTGTCATATTTTTATAATGTGTGTTTGTTTGTGCTGCCTTGAATAAAAAAATATAACTGTTTCTATTTTAAATTTGCTGTGATTCATCGTGTTGAATATTTGAATTTGATTATTTGAAGACTCTTTTTTTCCCACTATACTTGTTTTTCCCTTGAAAAAGCTTTGAAACCCAGCATACAGTGTATGTTCTTAGTCAATATGGTCTCTCCTCTCAGGCACCGTATTATGGTTTCCAGGCAGGGAGAGGGTCAGTGACACAAATACAAAACTAGCTATTATCTGATAGGTCAGTGTGTGTGTGTGTGTGTGTGTGTGTGTGTGTGTGTGTGTGTGTGTGTGTGTGTGCATGTGTGCACGCGTGTGTGTCCTTTTGATGTTAAGTATTTATGCAAACACATTTTTTGGGGTAGAGGCTCACATTAAATAAAAACTAGATTCAATTCTTGGTAAACTTTGTTTTGGACTGTTTTGGATGAATGAATCAGCACAAGATGAATCAGCTGCAGTGTTGTTTCCTTGGCTACAAAGCTTCCAAGTAAAATGAAACAAAGAAGTCTCCTTCATAAAATCAAAACTAAATAAAATTTATGAATAATTAGAAAAAGGTGATCTCATCTCACTGGTTTAGGCAGTTGGTAGTGTTTGCTATTCATTTTGTGAATTTTCCATGCCATATATCTATTAGTCAGGCAGGTACCTCATATCCTACAGGATGATTTGTTGAAGACAAGTTTCCTCTGACTCACAAATGTTGACAAAGACATTCTGTGTAAAAATTAAGGGAAAAGAGCCTCACTCATGCCAGTAAAGAGCCAGACTCATGATGATCACACACACACACACACGCACACACACACAAACAAACTCAAACACAGCTCTCTTTGAAAGTCTCCCTGCAGTCATTTCAAGGCTAACGACAGGACAGCAATAAACCCAATGGCATATCACAGAAAGCATATTGATTTGTAAACCCTGACAGATGGAGCTGGTATCAAAAGACTCATTCTGTTTAGAAGGAAAGAAAGATGCAAGGGCGATAAAAATTCAAAACAGGATTTTTCATTACTGCCTAAGAAATATTTCTGTCTCTAAAATTAATGCACAAATAAATAAATCCATTTCTGTAGCATTACATTGGGAGTTTGAACTGTCAGTAGATGTGTTTGGCTGATGGCAGGCTGTGTGACAGCTGCTGACAGCAGCCTTCAGCCAGCAGTCTCTTCCTCTGCTGATTCCTCACTTTGAAGTTCACTTGAACTGTCTTGACCTACTTTGGCACTGGACAAGTCATCACCACTTTCCTCTTGGGTGTGACACCCTTTGGGGGTCCATGGGTTTGAGCCAGTCTGTTCAGTAGTCAGATCTGTATTGAGGATGATCCTCTTGGGTATCAGAGGGGCGTCCTCTACTTGGACCCTCCTCAGGATCATATTGATAGCTCTGGGATTCTTAGGATCCTCAATTATGATGGATGTCCAGGTGTGAGTTGGCTTTCTGTAGTATCTTTTGCGCGTCCTTCTTGAAGGAAGAGAGCTTGGTGCTTGGACCTTCCTCAGAATCACCCGGATGTCTTGGGTTTCGGGATTGTCAACCAAGATGCATTCGTAGAGAGGTCGTTCTTCCTTTTTAGCACTTTTTTGTGGTACCTTTGTCAGAGGATAGAGTTTAACTTTGAATGACTCCCTCACAAAAAAGAAATATAGGATTTTTCATGAAATTTTTTTTTTTTTTTTTATTTGCCAGAGCTTATAATAGCAAGGCCCAATAAATTTCTAAAGAGTGCAAGCCTTCTTACTGACATTTACTTTCAATAATAATAACAAACATGTCATCAGCAGAGCCCTCTTAGTCTGGCATTTTTTAAAAACTGTTTACCTTTTCCATTGGTGCGTTGTTTTTTCACAGATTTATCACAGCAGTTCAGCAATTTCAATGCGTGAGTGAAGGATGATGAAGAAGTGTGTCTTGAGTTAATTACATTTGACTCTGGTTTCTATGTTGATGGCTTTGGAATCTTATGATGGAATTCTGCACAGGGATATGAAACATATGTGTGTATGTTTATGTAATATATGTCTATATTATTTTCAGATGCATCAAATGATAGCACAGACAGCTTTAATTTCAGATAATCTTCACTCATACCCTGATAACAGTTAAACGGGAACTATTTGCAAATGGAAAAGATCACTGAAAACAAAATCATGATGTTCAACAATTTGTAGATATCAATGATCTTTAAAAACTCTTGAAGTATAGCTTTCAGGTGGTCCTCCAGTTAACCGTATAACTTCATAGCATTTCAAAGTATCATTATAAGAACTGATCAGTTGACTAGATTAGGCTGTAGAGTTCTCTGGTGTGGAGTTGAATGCATGGATAATTAGTTCAAGTGAGTAAGTGTTTGAGGTATCATACCCAGCCAAAATAAACAAATGCAATCACTCATTTCCTCGTAGTAATTACCCCAGAGTTCCACTGAAAATTAAAGTGGAGAAACAGTTTCTATAGTCATCAATACCTACAAGGCATTTCCACTGCAGAGGTGTTATGGTGATTTAGCTAAGCATGTACTTCATATGACAGCAATATAGTAGCTAAGTAGAATCTAATCCACTACTGAAACCTCAAACAGACACTGAAAGATCAATAATATGAATTATTCATTGGCTGGAGGAGGAGCTGGAAGTAAGATATTGGGAGTTTGTTGATGTTTCTTGATTGCAAATGTTACAAATTTATTTTCTGTTCAGGGTGCAGTAATCTCACCACACCAAGCAACAAGCTCATTCAGATTTTTGGAATAAATCCAAGCACCAAGACTGAACAAAAGATAAACTTTTAGGCATTCACTTTTAGGCATATTTTCTGTGAAATGTTGTCACTTATTAATATTTTCAGCAATCAACATCCTGTCCTGTCTGCACATGTGCCTGATAAGCCTTTGTTGGATGCAATTAACATTAATTTATTCCCACCCAAGGGTAAAGATGGGCCTCCAGGTCTGCTTGGATCAACTGGAGTCAAAGGAGATAAGGTAAAGCTTTCCCTCTACTGGCCTAATGTGCATTTGCTTCAGTTGTGTAGTTTTTGTTGACATTTATTGGAATTTACTGTGAATAATTTAGTGGTGGAGCAGTCTGGGCTACTATCTCAGAAACAATGATGATTGATGATCTGATGGTTCATCTGTCTGCTTTCTTCATCTGTCTGTCTCTGTTTGCTGTCTCTTCAGGGATCCATAGGAGCTGTGGGGCAGAAGGGAGCTGCTGGTCTCGATGGTGAGGAGGTAGATTGATTAGACTGTATTGATCACAGATCTGATTTCATTGTTGTTGTCTTTTTTTTCATTGAGCTGACTGGAAAATCAACAGAATCTCCAATATACAGTTGTAGGCTACCAAAAGTAATGTTGGTTTAACCAGAGGGAACACAGGCCTATGCAGATTTGAGTGTAGCTATTACAAGCATGAACATGTGTAAGAACAATTCAGTGCTGCTGTGCCTTAGGGTCCAACCGGATTGAGAGGATCTGAGGGGCCCACTGGAAAAAAAGGCATATCTGTGAGTGAATCTGTCTTATTTAAGATGCAGTATACAGTTAAAACTGCACATAATATACATGTACATTCGGAACATATATTTTTCTCAAAAACATTGAAATAAACTCTTTCAAATGCCTTTCAGGGTGATAAGGGGGAAACTGGACCTCCTGGAAAGCGCAGGGCAAAGGGAGTTCAGGGAGACAGAGGCAATCAAGGGCTGCAAGGGCCAAAGGGGCCACCAGGGAAGGAGGTGGGTAAAAATTATTTTTGTAGTGTAGTATATTGGAATATTATGTCATACCTCTGAGTTGTTTTTACAATGTCAGATCAGTGACTAAAGGAGAGCTAGCTGCAGTCTTAACCCATCAGGGACACCTCAGGTCTGTTGCTGTGGATCTTAAAGCTGCCTGGTCCTTGTTGGCAGGTGATGCCACCACCCACAGAGTATAGGTGCTAGGTGGCAGGTGGTGACATCACCTGCCAACGAAGACCAAACACCCTAATCTCACCATTAGAGGTCAGGCTTCGCAAGGATTTCTGTTTAGGGTTTGATCATCCTTTAAATTCTTCAAAATCCAAAGGTTAGATGACCTCAGCTACCCGCTGATCTCTGGTGTTATTATGAGTTTTTGAGATCTATTGAAGCCAGACGTGCCCAATGTAATGTTCTTGAAATGTGAATTAAAAGTAGACAATCTGCGCCCTTTGTCCTCTCCTCTCTCTGCCCCTTTTTCAGGGATACAGAGGGGCTCCAGGGGACAGAGGGAAACAAGGAATTCCCGGGCTCAAGGTCAGTCAGTATAGAAACTGCTGGACTACTGATGAACTTACTGACTGGAGAATTCATTGATTTGGACCAGGGAGGTTTTCAGATTCTGCAAAGTTAATGATGAGGAAAAATAACACCACCTTGGTTGAGGATTGATCGTGTTGATCATGATACTGTTGGTACGTTCACAGGGTGAGCCGGGTACCAGAGGTCCATCAGGCCTGTCTGGGCGGTACGGACCAGGAGGAGGCACAGGGGGGGAGGGGGCCAAAGGGGACAAGGGGCACCGAGGACAAAATGTGAGTAATTGACAAGGATTCTTTGGTCTTTGATGAAATCCACTGTGCTGTACAGCTGATACCAAATCAAATTCTGTAGCATGATGCAGAACTTTCTCCAAATCTTATCACTGGAGCGAGCTTGCCTGTTTTACAATAATCTTAAAATGAAGGTGCAGTTATATATATCAAATTTGGCTGTGATTTAGAGTGTTTCTATTGAAATAGATGCTGTATAGATTATTGCTTGAATATAACAGAGCTGAGAATGAAGACTGGTATTGTGGGCTTTTTCATTCCAGGGCCCTCCTGGCAGTCTGGGTCCCCAGGGACCAGTTGGACCATCAGTACCAGTAAGTTTTATTTGATTTAGCTTAACATGACAGGTTCACAGTGTAAAATCGAGGGTTGATTGAGGGTGATTGATTGAAGAAAAATGTGGAATAACCAGATTATTTAACAGCAAATCAGGCCAACAGTGAGAATTGTTTATATTCAACTTTCAAATTACATACTATTCTGCTTTTTTTTTTCTTTCTTTTTTTTTGTTAGTTGAGCCTAAAGGGTCCTCATGGTGGGTCTGATGATGAGAAACATGTAGACACAATCATCAAATTTCATGATTATTACAAATTTTTGGTCAGTAGACCTTTTTTCACAGCAGCTATTTCAACACAAAATAGTGGGTAAACACAGGTGTTACTAATGATGTTAATTAAGGTTCAGTACCTAAACAGAACAGAGCCTTAATTCATGTGATTAGTAACACCTGTGTCTACATACTATTTCATGTCGAAATGGCTGCTGCGAAAAAGGTCTATTGAGTCTAAAGGGTCCTCACTTCAATGCAATTTTACATAGTTCATCTTTAACATATTTACCCTATAATGTGTCAAATATACTAAGACGTTTTGAGTTTTACATGTTTTACTGTGTTAAATTGTGGATGTGAGAAGCCCTTTGAGCCCTTTACATGTTTTAATATTTTAGTAGTATTTGATATATTACACTTTCATTTTGCAAAGTTCACCTAAAATAGAATTTCCTGTCTTTTTTACAGGGCTTACCAGGAAAGAGAGGGGCTGATGGCAAAAATGGACTCCGTGGGCCAAAGGTGTAATGTACCATTTATTCATTAAGATGTCAGTGAAATATTATCCGTGATCAAGGTTCAAGGTTCAAGTTCAAGGTTCAAGTTTATTTAGAGCCCAAAATCACTGCTCACAGTCTCAAAGGGCTTTACAGGCCCACAGTTTACAAGAAACAAAACAGGACGACACCCCCTGACTTAACCCTCATATCGGGCAAGAAAAAACTCCCCAAAAAACCCAAGGTAGGGAAAAAAGGGAAGAAATCTTGGGAAGGACCACAGAGAGAGGGGGCCCCTTCCTGGCCCGCCAGGAGTGCAACAGGTGCCGACCAAGTGGGCGATTATACAATAAATGAAATAACAATAAAATTTAACATAGTGAAAAAGATAAGCAGACAAGCATGGAACAGATGGAGCAGCAGCAAGCCTCGACAGAAGATGACCAGTCTCGAAGCCGCAGCAGCAACCAGGATGAGGGGATGGAGGTGGAGGAGATGGGTGATGATGGTGGGGTGGGGGCAGTATACCTGGGAGGTAGACAGACTCACGCAGACTCAAAAG